>CM072697.1:13842021-13874521 GCA_036884735.1 Huso huso
TCTCCTGTCTCTCTCCCCTCTCTCTCTCTCTCTCTTTCAGATCCGGAGGAGGATAGGACGTCTGGTCCATACTCGCAGTCTTCCTAGAGTTTTGTTCTTTTACTAAACAACCACAACTAAACTAAACAAAATCACACAGAGAACGCGTCTTCCTAGGATTGATTGGAAGCCTCTATTCCCCACCTTGCCTGTCTCTATCTGTCTCGCTCTCTGTCTCTGTCTCTCTCTCTCTCTCTCTCTCTGTGGGGGATGGGGGAACCCCAGATTGACTCCCCAAACTGGCCACTTAACTGCCAGCTCCTTTTGTAGCATTACTTCAAGACAAAAGACAAATACAGAAGTACTAAAAAAAATCTTAGACAAACGTATCCACGACAACCAGTCTGTCAATTTACAATCATATAGTAATAGTAAGGGTTAAATAGGGGGTGGGTGGGGCAGAGCAGGAACAAAAGCAGCACCCTTCACTGGAGCTCAGATCTGCACAGTCCTGGCAGTCATGGAACGCTATATTGCAGCTTAGAGATTAGATAAAGGGGCATTCAGAACAGAAAACAGGAGGCACTTTTTTACACAGAGAATTGTGAGGGTCTGGAACCAACTCCCCAGTAATGTTGTTGAAGCTGACACCCTGGGATCCTTCAAGAAGCTGCTTGATGAGATTCTGGGATCAATAAGCTACTAACAACCAAACGAGCAAGATGGGCTGAATGGGGCCTCCTCTCGTTTGGAAACTTTCTTATGTTCTTATGTTCTAAGCAGGCCCCGCCCCCACAATGACACCTCCCCACGCAAGCCCCTCCCACACATGCCCCTCCCCACGGAACTCGCAGATGAAATTCCTTAACCCCCTGCTGCTGCAAGTATTTACAGTCGCATACTTGTTTAGATCTCTGGATCAGCCTTCACTGGAATAACAACAACCTGGAGATCCAGCCAGGCGCCTCGAAACTGGACGAAGACATCCTATCGACGAGACGTTAAAGGGAGCTTCAAATCGAGCTGAGTGCCATGCAGGGAAGACGTGCCTCGGACAGCCTGGTTCGTCACCTTCCACTGGGGCTCCAGCCAGCAGACACGTGCTTTCAGTGAGACTACAGGAGAGGTCTCCTGAGCTGCTTCCAGCTCCCCCTCCTGGGCAGGACTGGGGGTGGGCTGGGGGGCTCCAGGCGAAGCATTTTTGCAGGACAGAAGGATAATTGGCCAGATCACAACACTGCTTCCTGGAGTGTCGCTGAGACGCACAGACCTTCATAGTTTAACCACAAGAGGAGAGTTTGTTTTTTTAGGAGATGGATTACTGCAGTATTAAAGTCATTTGCCCCACATGCTCCCCCCACCTCTCTCAAAAGAAATGGTTTAGTGTATCCTGTCTGAGAGGCTGCCCCCTGGTGGTGATGTTATTAACGACTTCTAACCCACGAAAGACTCTGAAGTATTCTGCAGCGGAGAGCTATATCTAAAAGCTGCATTCTTAACCCTGTATCATCCATTGTGCTAACCTGTTATTTATTCGAGAAATACAGCTGTTTTTAACAAAGGCTATGTATAGTATACATACATGTGTTTTTTTTCAGGTGCTTACTAGAGATTATCAACTGTTTTTTTTTTTATCAACTAGGGTTTTTGTTCCTAATTGACAGGCAAATATCCGCCTGTCTTGATATAAGCACAAGGGAGTCAAACAGTAGACCGTGATCAAACCCTCAGAGCTTGGAACTGCAAGCCTCTGTTCTTGTGCTTGGAGGAGCTGGAGAGAACATCAGCCAGCCTTAAAAAGCAAACCCTGCTACAGCCCTTCAAATCCTACAAACCCTGGAAAATGCTACAGCCCTGCAAACCCTGGAAACTCTGACTCCTAATCCTCATACACTCCTGCTCTTCTGAGATAGTTCCTATGACATTTCTATATAATTTCTATGTAGCTGTATATGTTTTAGGAGGTGAGACAGCTCACTGTACACAGTTAACCCTGCAGTAGCGCTGTGCGCTTTGTGTTGATTTACCTCTATATAAATCTATATAAAAAAAATGTACAGGAATTCATATTTAAGATACTTGAAAAGAATTGGGAAGCAACTCAGTTTTGTTATCAGTTCTTGGTCTGCAGCGCGCTAAAACCTGGCCTCTGAGCGAGCCAGTGTGACCACTGAGGCCCTGGGACTGAACTGCATTCAGAATCTCAAGCAGTTATTAAAACCGCAGCTCTGTGTAGAAATGCTAAACTCTACCGCCTCCCTCTTTGAGTTTTCTCTGAGCGTGCGTGCTGCCTGCGGCGTGCAGGGCTGAGAGTCTCTAGGCAGGAGCACAATACCCTTCCACTGCCAGCTTCCTCACCTTGTAGCGAGCTGACAATTAATTAATTAATTAATGAATGAATGCACACAGGCTGGGGTTTGGTTTTGGTGTGCACACACTCACATTGTGCTGCTAGAACCACGTCAGGGAGCGTCAGGACGAGAGGGGGCTGCTAGCACCATCCCAAACACAAGCACATGAACCCTGGGGCTCTGTACTGAAAGGAGGACAGGGGGGTGACCCTGCACCAGGGAGCGAAGCTCTCGCTGTACCTTTCTGTTTGCTTGTCTGTGGACTGATTGTTCTGGGATGGATGTGTGGGGTTTGCACGGGCTCTGCTTTTTAGTCTTGCCTGCCCTGATTCTCTCGTTCGCCACGAGTGCGTTCAAAATACTCAACCTGTACTTTTAAACCCTTGTTTTTAACAAAGGCTTCTGAGTCGTATGCCGTTCATGTAACTGCTGTTGATGAATAAAAGAATTAGGAAAAGAATTAAAAAAAATAAGTTCCTTTGAGCGTCTCATTTTTATCATGCCTCCTTCATTGCAGATCACCCTTTCAAGGATAAATGCAGAATGCTCTGTTGGAAATGCACATCTGATTTTCAAATGAAGCTTCTAGGCTGGGCTCCCATGTACAGTTGGGTATCAGATTTCTCCCCCCTGTGTTAAGAGGGTGGCTCCCTTCTTTGTCCCAAACAGCACAGTTTCAACATGTATATATTCCTGTCATTTAAAAATAAACCTCATTTTAAAGTGCTCTCCACCCCCCACACTACAAGATGGTTTGTTCCCTCGACTGCAGCTGACATGATCTGGAATACTCCAATACTGATGTAGTGGGAGGGGAACTGAAATCATTACAATATACTAAGCGGTGGTGCCCGTTTGTGCTATTTGATAAGTGACATGACACGAGTTCAGTAATTCATTCATTACTGACCGACGCTTCTATAAGATCACTGTAATTTCCTCTTTCACGTAAACCACCTGACTGCTAAACGTGGTCCTGGACGGCTGCAGTGTGGTGTACTATAATACGTTATAATACTCATTAATTTGTCTCATATCACAAAATATACGTTTATATTATCTCTTTATAGCAGGGACTGTTTCTACTATACATTTTCTGATCATGTTGTAAATTATGAAGCTGGTGGAGCACAGAGGGAACTTCGATTGCATCCACCACTTCTGCGATTAGAATTTCTCTCAACACCGCCTCCGTTTCGGTTCTGCTCAGAACCGTTGTTCATCTTCCAAAGCTGTCCACGCTGCGTCTGCACAGACCGTGACGTCAGACGCAGACTCCCGTCTGCAATCCAGCCGGCAAAAATCGTGTTGCATGTAAAGCCGTGTGCTCACAGTCACATGATCACAGTCAAATCCATTCAAGATCTCAAAAAGCGATTATAAATCTGGAAATAAAATCCGCACACTTTTTGTGAACCACAATCTATCTATCTATCTATCTATATATATATATATATCTATCTCAACCACAGCCTTCTGTTTGTTACAGCGTGTAAATCTGATGTTTTATATTATATATATATATATATATATATATATATATATATATATATATATATATATATATATATATATAAAGTTAGCTATATATAAGACACACACACACACACACACACACACACAACCTACGCTGTTTAAGCCAGCACAGCGTCTTTTGTAGTAGAGTTTTGAAGTGGGGAGCAGCCAGTTATAAATACAACAGTAGCAACGTCTGGGCACCGAGAAAAGACACTGAGATCCCTGCCTGTGGTTCAACCCTGCTGAGCCTCAGTGTAGGACTGGAGCAGAGAGACTGGGACACTGGGCTGTGCTGAGGACTGGAGCGCAAACAGAAAAGGTAGGAGCGACCATACCAAAAAGAAAATGTATATTTTAGTCTGATACCGTTCCTGTTAATTGGGAATCAACAATACAAGTCATCTCTGAAGACCAAAGGACAGACACTTCATTTTTTTTGGTGTGCCTCGTTTACTGTGCTCCCACTGGTTTCTGTAATACGGCACAAATTACGCTTTTGTGTTCCGTCATTTTTCAAAATATTCAAATATTCGTTGAAATGCTGAAAGGAAATTTGAACCTGAAAAAACCTGTGTTCGCCCCCTTAATTAAATTCGTACAGCACGCAGTGACAGCCACGTGTTTGAAGGGGTGTTGTCGAGGGAGCTGGAGAAGGGCAGCTTGGGTGTTAGTGAACTTTTTCAAAGTTTGTTTACAGACCCAGTCTCTACATGCATGAAACTTTTCAGTTCATCCCACTGGCTTCTCATGACACGGCGCTCACGTCACCTCCAGGGGGTTCAAACACTACGATGCAAATGACCCAGCCGCTAAACAGAAGAGGCGCGGCTCGGCTCAGGTTTAATGTGTATCAATGTGTACAGCGTGTATTAATTGTACTGTGTTAAGTTTCCTATATCTATTGATCGTATCTATTTTATAATCCATAATGCTTAAAAAAAAAAGTTTTTTTTTTTTTTTTTAAGAACATAAGAAAGTTTCCAAACGAGAGGAGGCCCCATTCAGCCCATCTTGCTCGTTTGGTTGTTAGTAGCTTATTGATCCCAGAATCTCATCAAGCAGCTTCTTGAAGGATCCCAGGGTGTCAGCTTCAACAACATTACTGGGGAGTTGGTTCCAGACCCTCACAATTCTCTCTGTAAAAAAAATGCCTCCTATTTTCTGTTCTGAATGCCCCTTTATCTAATCTCCATTTGTGACCCCTGATCCTTGACGGTGCTTCTCTAGCGCGGTTGAGCCGACAGGTACAGTAAACGCATGCATGCAGTGCTACCACTGACTCCATTTCCCACACGCCACCGCAGAGAGGAACTACAACTCCCAGCGGGCAACGCTCCCCCCCAACCAATAGCAACCGCAGGTACTGCGGGCCGGGCGCGTTCCCCAGTTCCTGGTTAAAGATGGCTGACGAGCGTGAGACAGCACTGAAGCTGCAGACGGAAGAGGAGGAAGAAGAGGACCACGGGCACTGCAGCGACTGCGAGAATGACGAGCACCTCTTCGGCGATGGGTGAGGCATAGAGCCGCCGCGCTTTCTTGTGTAGAAACGGGTTTGTGAGCCGGTTTGCTGCGGCAGTGTATACCGGCGCCTCGGCTCACCAGCGAGGTGGAAGCAACCGCATTTCGACCGGTCCCGCCCCTTTCCGCTGCTTCCATTGGAGGGCTGCTTTGAGTGACAGGGTTTCCTTGAAGCTAAGTGGTCTAGGTTCTAAATCAATCTGAGCGAGGGGGCGGGGCTTGAGTATTTGGTCGAGTTAAGATTCGTAGGGACTCGACTGGTTCCCATTGAATAACCCGGAGACCCCGCGGTACACCCGGGTTGAAATGCATGTACGAAGGGAGCAAATTAACAGCAAATTAGCTGATGGGGGAAAATATCACGTGTGACTTGCGCAGGCTGCGTGGAGTCAGACGAATCCCAGGTGAAGTATTGCACACATGCCGCTGTATCTCCAAATGCACCGTCCAGAAATCATCGCTGTGCCTGTGTTGTGATCCCATGTTGTGACACTGCCTTGCTCCGCCGTGGGGATCTCCTCACGCAGCGTGCCGCTCCTGCCTCTAGCCCCAGCGGAGAGGGGTATGTTGCTGCAAAACGAAGGCTCCCGCAGGCTAGCTCACGCAGGGTAGTGCTGCGTGCGCAACCCGTGATAGACGTCATCATTATACACTACAGCCCGATCACGTGATACGGGTGATGAGTTGAGGTACTAAAACGAAGTTTATTTCAGAACAATAACCTACACCTAAGGTATTGGCTATGGATCACCAATTAATTCTTAGGGCAGCAGTGTGGAGTAGTGGTTAGGGCTCTGGACTCTTGACTGGAGGGTCGTGGGTTCAGTCCCAGGTGGGGGACACTGCTGCTGTACCCTTGAGCAAGGTACTTTACCTAGATTGCTCCAGTAAAAATCCAACTGTATAAATGGGTAATTGTATGTAAAAATAATGTGATATCTTGTAACAATTGTAAGTCGCCCTGGCTAAGAAATAAATAATAATAATAATAATAATTCTCACAGGGTAATTGCTGTGTTCAGTGTTCTCCCCCTTCTTCACCCAGTTTATGGTCACTTGGTAGGGGTGCGAACGGCGAATGAAGCAGGACGTCAATCCGTGGCTGTGTCCTGATCGGGCACGCGTTTTTAAAATTGCAACCTAATTTTATGCCAGATCTGCGCATCCTTTCACCAGGATGCTGTGGAATTCTGTTTCGCTGTTCGTAACATCTTGTTGCTGGAGCGTGTGTGCGTATCTGCAGGGTCACACTGATGTGACAGCTTCAAGGAGGGAGATACTAACCCACACCCCTGCAGCTAACTGGGGAGGTATGTGTGGATGCTTATAAAAATAAATATTTTAAACGTTTTGTGTACATCTGTTTTTTATTGCTATAGCAATGTGTGATTTTCAGCGAGCCTCCAGCAGAGTATTGATCTGTATTGAAAAGACCTAAAAGTATCTCTACGGCACGCCAAGTTAACCCTGGCGTTGAGATCTACGACAGCATGAGTCTAACTGGCTTAAAAGTAATACTGTGCATCTACTGTCCGTCTGCTGTCCCTCCTCAGGCATGTGATCCACCAGCTGCCCAAGCCCTACAAATACAGCTCAGTAACAAGATTATCTCCTCGTTCCTGCGCCACGCGAGACAGGCAAGCCCAGGAGCTGCTGATGGGGGTGTGGTGGGAGGGCTTCACTGTAATCTGACTTCAGGGGAGGAGTGCTAAGACTCTCTCTCTCTCTCTCTCTCTCTCTCCCTCTCTCTCTCTCTCTCCCCCTCTCTTTCTCTCCCCCTCTCTGTCTCTCTCTGTTCTCTCTCTCCCTCTCTCTGTCTCTCTCTATCCCCCTCTCTCTCTCTCTGTCCCCTCTCTCTGTCTCTCTCCCCTCCTCTCTCTCTCTCCCCTCTCTGTCCCTCTCTGTTCTCTCTCTCTCTTTCTCTCCCCCCCTCTCTGTCTCTCTCTACCTCTCTCAAATTCAAATTCAAAGGTGCTTTATTGGCATCACCATTATTCACAGTATTGCCAAAGCAATGCATACACAGTACATCATCTGAACATTAAATAGACAATAATACTGATGAGAATAAGAATGAGAATAATAATGGTAAACAAATATAAATAATAACCACGTTATTAATAATTTAACAATAACAACAATGAAATATAACAAGATTTGAACTCCTGTAGAGTGCTCACTGTTTGTCCCTCAGGCTGTGACAGGCGGCTGTGTACTGGGCTGCCAGTTGGACACAGCTGGACTCCTCTCCGAGGAGGATTGGGAGTTTTTGAGAGTCTGGCAGGTCTGGGAATGTTTTGCAGAGATTTTTTTATTTGTGGGAAGAAAGTTTCCCTTATTTCTGTGTATTTTGTACACTGCAGTAGAAAGTGCATCTCTGTCTCTACTTGTTGGAGTTGACAGTGATGACACAGACGGGTCCTCTTTGGGCAGCCAGGTCTGCCTGTGTCGGCCTGTTTCTATGGCCAGGCTGTGCTCACTGAGCCTGTATTTGGTTAGGATCTGCCTCTGCTTGTTGTCTTTCACCCTGCTCAGGTATTCAGCCAGGGTGTAGTGTCTTTTAGGCCCGATAGCACTCTAATTTGCTTTGTGTTTTTGTGTGTGTGTCCCAATAGGTGAGGTAGTGTTGTTTGTGTTGTGTTATAATTTGGTTAACTCGAATTGTCTGTGTTGGAGCAGTGCTGTCCTGAGGCTGGTTGGTGTTAGTGTGTGTTAGTGCAGTGCACTTCAGGACCAGCTGGCTGAGGGGACTCTTCTTTTGGCTCAGTTCTTGGTACTGCAGGGCTTTACTGTGGTAGGAGTTTGGGTTGCTTTGTTTTAGATGAAGCCAAAATTTAATTGCTCTTTTTTGTATTGAGATCAATAATGGATATTGACCTAGTTCTGCCCTGCACGTGTTGTTTGGTGTTTTTTCTGTATTTGCAGGATGTTTTGCAGAACTCTGTGTGCAGGGCTTCTATTGGGTGTTTATCCCATTTAGTGTAATCCTGCTCTGTGAGCGACCCCACACTTCACTGCCATAGAGGGCAATGGGTTTGATAACACTTTCAAAAATTTTGAGCCAAATTCTAATGGGGAGTTTTATATAAAGCTTTTTCTTTATGGAATAGAAAGCCCCTCATGGCCTTCTCTCTCAGTGCATTCACTGCGGGTTAAAGCTACCTGATGCGCTGATGTTTAGCCCAGGTAGGTGTAGTGTATGCAGTGTTCTATTGTGGTGTGGTGTAGTGTGAAGATGGATCTACTTTCCTGATATCTGGGTTTTTTCTGAAATATCATGATTTTAGTTTTGTTCATGTTTACTGCCAGGGCCCAGGTCTGACAGTACTGCTCTAGCAGTGACAGGCTCTGCTGCAGCCCCTCTCTCTCTCTCTCTCTCTCTCTCTCTCTCTCTCTCTCTCTCTCTCTCTCTCTCTCTCTGTCTCTCTGTCTCTCTCGTCTGTTTTGTTATTGCAAGACTGACCCAGCATTGAGCTCCTTCCTCTCTGTGCAGGGATAAGAGCCCGGGGGATGACAGCGGAGCGAAGAAGAAGAAGAAAAAACAGAAGCGGAAAAAGGATAAAGCTGGAGGCAAGGAGCCGGGGCAGGAGCCTGGCAAGGTAGGGAGGGAGGGGGGCGGAGCTGTCAATGAAGGGAGGGAGGGGGGGGGGGGCGGGGCTGTCAATGAAGGGGGGAGAGGAGGAGGAGGGGGGCTGTCAATGAAGGGAGGGGGGGGAGCTGTCAATGAAGGATGAAGGGGGAGGGGAGGGGTGGAGCTGTCAATGAAGGGAGGGAGGGGGCGGAGCTGTCAATGAAGGGAGGGGGGGAGGTGTCAATGAAGGGAGGGAGGGGGCGGAGCTGTCAATGAAGGGAGGGAGGTGGTGGGGGGGTGGAGCTGTCAATGAAGGGAGGGGTGGAGCTGTCAATGAAGGAGGGAGGAGGTGGTGGGGGGGGGGGAGGCTGTCAATGAAGGGAGGGGGGGAGGGGGGTGGAGCTGTCAATGAAGGGAGGGAGGGGGCGGAGCTGTCAATGAAGGGAGGGAGGAGGGAGGGGGGAGGTGGTGGGAGGGAGGGGGGGAGCTGTCAATGAAGGGGGAGGGGGAGGGGGCAGAGGGGTGGGCTGTCAATGAAGGGGAGGTGGTGGAGAGGGGGGGCTGTCAATGAAGGGAAGGGGAGGGAGGGGGGGGGGTGGGGCTGTCAATGAATGAAGGGAGGGAGGGGGGTGGGGCTGTCAATGAAGGGAGGGAGGGGGGTGGGGCTGTCAATGAAGGAAGGGAGGGAGGGGGGGGGGCTGTCAATGAAGGGAGGGAGGAGGGTGGGGCTGTCAATGAAGGGAGGGAGGGAGGGGGGGGTGGGGCTGTCGAGGGGGGGAGGGGAGGAGGGGTGGGTGGATGTCGAGGGAGGGAGGGGAGGGGGTGGATAGCATGTTGTGTAGGAGTTCGAAATAAAAGCCTCAGACTGGTAACTAGACTTCCAAGGTGTTCCCTGCTCGAGTGGACCATGTTCTTGCTCTTGCGTGTGCAGGTGAACTCTCTCCCTGCTGAGAAGCTGCAGGAGATCCAGAAGGCCATCGAGCTGTTCTCTGTGGGACAGGGGCCTGCCAAGACCATGGAGGAGGCCAGCCGCCGGAGCTACCAGTTCTGGGACACGCAGCCGGTCCCCAAGCTAGGTGAGGGGAGCTGCCTTCCACGCTGCAGCCACACAAGCACGCTACCTTCCACGCTGCAGCCACACAAGCACGCTACCTTCCACGCTGCAGCCACACAAGCACGCTACCTTCCACGCTGCAGCCACACAAGCACACTACCTTCCACGCTGCAGCCACACAAGCACGCTACCTTCCACGCTGCAGCCGTCGCAAGCACCACCACCTTCCACACTGCAGCCACAAGCACACTACCTTCCATTCTGCAGCCACACAAGCACACTACCTTCCACACTGCAGCCACACAAGCACACTACCTTCCACGCTGCAGAACTGTAGCCACGAGGTACTCAAACCCACTGCCTTCCACGCTTTTGCAGCCAGAACTGACGCCACCTTCGAGCTGCAGCCACAAACCCACTACCTTCCACGCTGCAGCCACACAAGCACGCCTTCTTTCCACGCTGCAGCCACACAAGCACGCTACCTTCCACGCTGCAGCCACACAAGCACACTACCTTCCACACTGCAGCCACACAAGCACGCTACCTTCCACGCTGCAGAACTGTAGCCACGAGGTACTCAAACCCACTGCCTTCCACGCTGCAGCCACACAAGCACACTACCTTCCACACTGCAGCCACACAAGCACACTACCTTCCACGCTGCAGCCCAGCACTCTAACCACTGAGCTACTCAAACCCACCGCCTTCCACGCTGCAGCCCAGCACTCTACCTTCCACTGCAGCCACACAAACCCACCGCTTCTTTCCACGCTGCAGCCCAGCACTCTAACCACTGAGCTACTCAAACCCACCGCCTTCCACGCTGCAGCCCAGCACTCTAACCACTGAGCTACTCAAACCCACCGCCTTCCACGCTGCAGCCCAGCACTCTAACCACTGAGCTACTCAAACCCACCGCCTTTCCACGCTGCAGCCCAGCACTCTCTAACCACTGAGCTACTCAAACCCACCGCCTTCCACGCTGCAGCCCAGCACTCTAACCACTGAGCTACTCAAACCCACCGCCTTCCACGCTGCAGCCACACAAGCACACTACCGTCCACATTGCAGAACTGTAGCCATGAGCTAGTAAAACTCCACGCTGCAGCCCAGAGCTTTCTCTAACCACTGAGCCACACAAACCCACTGCCTTCCATGCTGCAGCCCAGAGCTTTCTCTAACCACTGAGCCACACAAACCCACTGCCTTCCATGCTGCAGCCCAGAGCTTTCTCTAACCACTGAGCCACACAAACCCACTGCCTTCCATGCTGCAGCCCAGAGCTTTCTCTAACCACTGAGCCACACAAACCCACTGCCTTCCCCACTGCAGCCCAGCACTTGTTTCTTTTTTCAGGTCAAAAAAGTCCCCTGGGTCGACACTGTCTATACCTTTTAGGATTTTGAATGTTTGAATCAGATCGCCGCGTAGTCTTCTTTGTTCAAGACTGAATAGATTCAATTCTTTTAGCCTGTCTGCATACGACATGCCTTTTAAACCCGGGATAATTCTGGTCGCTCTTCTTTGCACTCTTTCTAGAGCAGCAATATCCTTTTTGTAACGAGGTGACCAGAAAGCTCTGTGTGTCTCTCGAACCCGGGCTGCTTGTGACTGAGTGTTTAAAGCTGTGTGTGTGTCTCTTGAACCCGGGCTGCTTGTGACTGAATGTTTAAAGCTGTGTGTGTGTCTCTCTCTCTAACCCGGGCTGCTTGTGACTGAGTGTTTAAAGCTGTGTGTGTGTCTCTCAAACCCGGGCTGCTTGTGACTGAGTGTTTAAAGCTGTGTGTGTGTCTCTTGAACCCAGGCTGCTTGTGACTGAGTGTTTAAAGCTGTGTGTTTGTCTCTCTCTCTAACCCGGGCTGCTTGTGACTGAGTGTTTAAAGCTGTGTGTGTGTCTCTCTCTCTAACCCGGGCTGCTTGTGACTGAGTGTTTAAAGCTGTGTGTGTGTCTCTCGAACCCGGTCTGCTTGTGACTGAGTGTTTAAAGCTGTGTGTGTGTCTCTCTAACCCGGGCTGCTTGTGACTGAGTGTTTAAAGCTGTGTGTGTCTCTCTAACCCGGGCTGCTTGTGACTGAGTGTTTAAAGCTGTGTGTGTGTGTGTGTCTCTCTCTCTAACCCGGGCTGCTTGTGACTGAGTGTTTAAAGCTGTGTGTGTGTCTCTCTCTCTAACCCGGGCTGCTTGTGACTGAGTGTTTAAAGCTGTGTGTGTGTCTATCGAACCCGGTCTGCTTGTGACTGAGTGTTTAAAGCTGTGTGTGTCTCTCTAACCCGGGCTGCTTGTGACTGAGTGTTTAAAGCTGTGTGTGTGTGTGTGTCTCTCTCTCTAACCTGGGCTGCTTGTGACTGAGTGTTTAAAGCTGTGTGTCTCTCTCTCTCTAACCCGGGCTGCTTGTGACTGAGTGTTTAAAGCTGTGTGTGTGTCTATCGAACCCGGTCTGCTTGTGACTGAGTGTTTAAAGCTGTGTGTGTGTGTGTGTGTCTCTTTCTCTAACCCGGGCTGCTTGTGACTGAGTGTTTAAAGCTGTGTGTGTGTCTCTCTCTCTAACCCGGGCTGCGTGTTTTCTCGCTGTGTTTCAGGGGAGGTGGTGGTGTCTCATGGTCCCATCGAGCCCGATAAGGACAGCATCCGGACGGAGCCGTACACCCTGCCGCAGGGCTTCGTCTGGGACGCGCTGGACCTGGGCAACGCAGCCGTGGTGAGGGGCGGCAGGGAGAGCCGTGGCAGGGGTCACTGTCGGCTTTGCAGTTCTTAAAGCTCATCGTAGCACCGCTAGTGGGGATGTGTAGATTGGTAGATAGGTAGGATTTAGAATCACACCACCAGGTGGGTTTTTAAACGTGGTGTTGTTTTTGTTTATCAGTTGCTTCTTTTAATAAAGAGTGACTCGCTCTGTATTAAAAGACTGTGATGGCCCTAATATGTATTACCGAAGTACATAGAATTTCTTGTAAGTGCCTGCCTCGCTAGCTCTGTGTGTGTGTGTTTGTGTGTGTCTCTCCAGTCCAGTCCCCTCCAGTCCTGCCCCTGCCCCCCCCCTCCAGTCCTGCCCCTGTCCCCCCTCCAGTCCTGCCCCCCTCCAGTCCTACCCCTGTCCCCCTCCAGTCCTGCTCCTGTCCCCTCCTGCCCCTGTCCCCCTTCCAGTCCTGCCCCTCCAGTCCCCTGCCCCTGCCCCTCCAGTCCTGACCCCCTGCCCCCCTCCAGTCCTGTCCCCCTCCAGTCCTGACCCTGTCCCTGCTTCCCCGCAGCTGAAGGAGCATTTCAAACACCTGCTCAATTGAGAACTGAGATTTTAATAGTTTAGAGTTGAACAACATGTTCTGAAGATTTGATTACTCTGGGTGAGGGAGTTCCTGCTAGGGGTGGTGAGGAAGAGAACATTTACCAGGGTGGCAGGTGTATTCTGAACCTGAGATTTTAATAGTTTAGAGTTGAAATGCTTGCAGTTTTGCCTGAAGGTTTAAGCTTTGTCAGAAACATGCGGGTGGAGGGTGGAGGGGTGGTTGGGGTGAGGGTGGTGAGGGTGGTTGGGGTGGGTGGAGGGTACGGTGAGGGTGTTGGGGTGGGTGAGGGGTGGGTGAGGGTGAGGGTGGTTGGGGTGGGTGAACGGGGGAGAACGGTTGGGGTGGGTGAGGGTGAGGTGGTCGGTGAGGTGAGGGTGGTTGGGGTGGGTGAGAATGGTAGGGGTGGGTGAGGGTGGTCGGGGGTGGGTGAGGGTGGTTGGGGGGTGAGGGGTGAGGGTGGTCGGGGTGGTTGGGGTAACCCACTCTGTCGGTTGGGTGAGGGTGGTCGGGGTCCTCTGCGCCCCCTGGCTGGCTGCCCCAGTGGCACTGCGGAGTGCGAGTCCTGTCCAACAGCAAGCTGGTGGGCTTCATCAGCGCCATCCCCGCTGACATCCGCATCTACGACACGTGAGTAAATCATTCAGAGCGTGGTGGACGCAGCTTCCAAAACCTGGAAGCCTTTTAGAACTGAGAAGGTGAATCTGCGTGAATGCTCAATAATGCAATCCAAGTCATTATTTTATTACTATAACATCTCAAAAAGCTCTGCAAATGTCTGTGATATTCTCTGAGCGCTGGATGCAGAAGCAGCTGTCTTGTTTGTGTATGTCCGTGTTATCTATGTGGTGTCGGGTCTGTCAGTATTCATGAGATACGCCCCTTTTTTTTTTTTTCGGTTCCTATCGGTCTCACTCGGCCATTGAATGGTTTTCTCGGCTTTTTCCGGAGAAAAAACGACTAGAGACCTGTTTTTTGCGTCTTTTTTGATGATGTCGGACAGGGTCCGACATTGGACCGGAAAGGGAAAATTGCGATGTCGGACCAGGTCGACATAGGACTGCGAAGGGTTAATATACTTCACCGTGATACTGACGCCTCGTTCAATTCCCTCATGACATCCCACTTGTCCACTTTGCTATTTTAATACAGCACCCACGCATTGAGTTCTTTAACATTCATTTTTCATTCCCCGCTGCGGACGCTTCCCCTGCGTTTCCGGGTGTGGCTCAGCGGTTTGCTGCTGTCGCCGCGCTCACAGCCTCGGCTCTCCTTTTGTCTTTTACGCTCCAGAGAGAAGAGGATGGTTGAGATTAACTTCCTCTGCGTGCACAAGAAGCTGCGGTCGAAGCGAGTGGCGCCGGTTCTGATCCGGGAGATCACCAGGAGGGTGAACCTGCAGGGGATCTTCCAGGCCGTCTACACCGCTGGCGTGGTGCTGCCCAAACCCGTCAGCACCTGCAGGTCCGGAACCGACTTCACACAGCGATAGCACGGCACAGGTGGTTCAGATAGGGTCCAGTATCCGGGCGCTTAGATATTGGACCGTGTTGGAACACCCTGGAGTGTGTTATTGTGCTTATAAAACCGGGGTGCCTACAAAACCAAGGAGCAGTTTAATCTCAGTTACAGCTTGCTCAGCACTTTGCCAATGTGTTTTTATGTATAATAGAATACAATTAATATGTACCAAAAAGAGACAATTAATATACTTTGTATACTTAGTTTGTGCTGGCTCTCGGATTCCCAGTACTCTCATCCTCTCCTCTCCCCTGTGCCCTCTTCTCTCCTGCTTGTGGTGACCCTTTCCTCTCTCTCTGTCTCTCTCTCTCTCTCTCTCTCTCAGGTACTGGCACAGATCTCTAAACCCTCGCAAGCTGATTGAGGTGAAGTTCTCCCACCTGAGCAGGAACATGACAATGCAGCGCACCATGAAGCTCTACCGCCTGCCTGAGGTCGGTCTGTCTGTGTGCCTGCCCTGTGTGCCTGCCTGTCTCTCTGTGTGCCTGCCTGTCTCTCTGTGTGCCTGCCTGTCTCTCTGTGTGCCTGTCTGTCTCTCTGTGTGCCTGTCTGTCTCTGCCTGTGTGCCTGTCTGTCTCTGCCTGTGTGCCTGCCTGTGCCTGTGTGCCTGCCTGCCTGTCTCTGTCTGTGTGCCTGCCTGCCTGTCTCTGTCTGTGTGCCTGCCTGCCTGCCTGTCTGTGTGCCTGCCTGCCTGTCTCTGTCTGTGTTATTATTATTATTTGTTTATTTAGCAGACGCCTTTATCCAAGGCGACTTACAGAGACTAGGGTGTGTGAACTATGCATCAGCTGCAGAGTCACTTACAATTACGTCTCACCCGAAAGACGGAGCACAAGGAGGTTAAGTGACTTGCTCAGGGTCACACAATGAGTCAGTGGCTGAGGTGGGATTTGAACCGGGGACCTCCTGGTTACAAGGCCATTTCTTTAACCACTGGACCACACTGCCTCCTATGTGTGCCTGTCTGTCTGCCTGCCTGTCTGTGTCTGCCTGTCTGTGTGCCTGTCTGTCTGTGTGCCTGCCTGCCTGTCTCTGTCTGTGTGCCTGCCTGCCTGTCTCTGTCTGTGTGCCTGCCTGCCTGCCTGACTGTGTGCCTGTCTTTCCCTGTCTAAATCTGGGCAGAATGCGTCCAGATTTGCCACCAGTATTCACAGGGCAAAGCCTTATTTTGAATTAATAAGTAGATTCAGATTCCCCGAATGTGTTTGTTGTGCTGCCTGCAGTACTTGTGCGTGGTTCTTACTGCGATTACTCAAATGCTGTGCTTTTCTTTATTCTTATTTTGAGATGCTTTCACCCGAGTTCAGGAGCTGCTCTTTCATGTATTTCGTTGTTAAGACGAGAGAAAAACCTGCTGTTTTTATTTAATTTGCATGTCGATCGTTTGAATCACTTACAAGCAGAGTTAACGAGTGTTGGCTGTGTGCCCCCTCCCCCAGGCCCCGAAGAACAGCGGGCTGCGCCCCATGCAGAGGAAGGACGTCCCGGCGGTGCACCGGCTGCTCCAGGGGTCCCTGCAGCAGTTCCACCTGACCCCCGCCATGAGCCCCGACGAGGTGGAGCACTGGCTGCTGCCCCGCGAGAACATCATCGACACGTACGTCGTGGAGGTCAGCCCCCGTGCCGCTCGCACTGTCCTCTCGCTGCTGTGTGCTCAGTCACTGTGTTTTACACGCACAAGGAAGCAATCCTTATGTAATAGATTTTTAATATCCCAAATATAAATGCGCAGTTTCCAAGCCAAACTCAAGAGGGGTTCGGAGGAATCTGTGCTTCCGAGGCAGCAGTGTGGAGTAGTGGTTAGGGCTCTGGACTCTTGACCGGAGGGTCGTGGGTTCAATCCCAGGTGGGGGGACACTGCTGCTGTACCCTTGAGCAAGGTACTTTATCTAGAATGCTCCAGTAAAAACCCACCTGTAGTTGTATGTAAAAATAATGTGATATCTTGTAACAATTGTAAGTCACCCTGGATAAGGGCGTCTGCTAAGAAATCAATAATGTATGAGCTTGAATCTCATTAACACTCCCAGCAGCCCGATCCCAGCTGCAGACTGGTTCCCGTGCAGCGTACAGAGCATCGTCTTTCTGTATATTTCTGTGTATTGATGGAGGTCTTCTTTATGTTGGCTTTGGCAATTGCTTCCAAACATGTTAAAAAGTTCAAACAGGAATAATGCTTTCAGCGTTCAGGGTGCTGGTCTCTGGTTGAATTTCCCCGGAGAGATGTCAGAAATGTTTCCCTTGCTTCTCTCCTGCTCTTCGCCCGTTTCACCCTCCTGTTCTTGTGTGCAGAACCCCGAGGGCAGCATAACGGACTTCCTGAGCTTCTACACCCTGCCCTCCAGCATCATGAACCACCCCGTCCACAAGAGCCTGAAGGCAGCCTACTCCTTCTACAACGTGCACACCACCACCTCGCTGCTGGAGCTCATGAGCGACGCGCTGCCCTGGCCTGTCCTGGGGGAAGGGCGAGGGGAGGGGAGGGAGGAGGGGAGGGAGGAGGGGAGGGAAGGGGGGGAGGGGAGAGGAGGGGGGGGGGAGGGGAGGAGGGGAGGAGGGGAGGAGGGGGAGGAGGGGGGGGGAGGGAGGGGGAGGAGGAGAGGGAGGGAGGGAGGGAGGGAGGGAGGAGGAGGGGGGGAAGGGGGGGGAGGGGGGGGGAGGAGGAAGGGGAGGGAGGGGAGGGGAGGAGGGAGGGGAGGAGGAAGGGGTGGAGGGAGGGAAGGAGGGAGGGGAGGGGAGGGAGGAGGAGGAGGAGGGGAGGGGGAGGGGAGGGGAACCTGTTTTGTGTAAAATAGATGTTGGGCTCAGTGTTTATGCAGTAATAACTGCACAGTGTGTGAATGCAACTCCCCTGGTTTTGTTTTCTGAACAGAAATAAAGATGATGCAGTACAGTACAGTGCAGTGCAGTGCAGTGCAATGCCTCTCTTGTAGAGTGTTCTTCATGCTATGGCATCCCAGGGCGCTTCAGAATTAAAAATGTAAAAGACTAATGCGTTCCGGCCACGAGCACAGCATGTGGTAACCCTCCTCTCCTCCTCTCCTCCTCTCCTCCTCCTCCTCCAGAAAGGCTTTGATGTCTTCAACGCCCTGGACCTGATGGAGAACAAGACGTTCCTGGAGAAGCTGAAGTTTGGCATTGGAGACGGGAACCTGCAGTATTACCTGTACAACTGGAAGTGTCCCAGCATGGGCTCGGAGAAGGTGAGGGCTCTTACTGGATCATAGGGCTCGAGCTCTCCACAGAAATCAGGTGCAGGCAGTCAGACGAGGGTCGCTGGAGCTGATCGGAGCTCTCCACAGAAATCAGGTGCAGGCAGTCAGACGAGGGTCGGTGGTGCTGATCGGAGCTCTCCACAGAAATCAGGTGCAGGCAGTCAGACGAGGGTCGGTGGGGCTGATCGGAGCTCTCACACAGAAATCAGGTGCAGGCAGTCAGACGAGGGTCGCTGGTGCAGATCGGAGCTCTCCACAGAAATCAGGTGCAGGCAGTCAGACGAGGGTCGCTGGGGCTGATCGGAGCTCTCCACAGAAATCAGGTGCAGGCAGTCAGACGAGGGTCGCTGGAGCTGATCGGAGCTCTCCACAGAAATCAGGTGCAGGCAGTCAGACGAGGGTCGCTGGGGCTGATCGGAGCTCTACACAGAAATCAGGTGCAGGCAGTCAGACGAGGGTCGGTGGTGCTGATCGGAGCTCTCCACAGAAACCATGCAGGCAGTGAAACGAGGGTAAACAGCTGATTGGAGTTCCACAGAAATGTTCTGCAGGCAGAGTCTAAGGGTGCTGGGGCATCGAGCTCTCCACAGAAATCAGGTGCAGGCAGTCAGACTTTTAAATGGTAATCGGAGCCACAGAAATCAGGTGCAGGCAGTCAGACGAGGGTCGGTGGTGATATGCGTTTCTCCACAGAAATCAGGTGCAGGCAGTCAAAAGGGTCGCTGAGCTGATTTCCACAGAAATCAGGTGCAGGCAGTGTAGGGTCTGGAGCTGGAGCTCTCCACAGAAATGAGTGCAGGCAGTCAGACGAGGGTAGCTGGTGCCCTCCACAGAAATCAGGTGCAGGCAGTTGATTAGGGTCGCTGGGGCTGATTCTCCTCCTCCCTCACAGAAATCAGGTGCAGGCAGTCGACGAGGGTCGCTGGGCTGATCGAGCTCTACACACAGAAATCAGGTGCAGGCAGTCCACGAGGGACCTTTCGGAGCTCTCCACAGAAATCAGGTGCAGGCAGTCAGGCGAGGGTCGCTGGAGCTGATCGGAGCTCTCCACAGAAATCAGGTGCAGGCAGTCAGAAGGGTCGCTGGAAATCGGAGAACAGAAAAAAGTCAGAAGATGAATGGAGCTGATCGGAGCTCTCCACAGAAATCAGGTACAACAGGCGAGGGTCGCTTGAGCTGATCGGAGCTCTCCACAGAAATCAGGTGCAGGCAGTCAAACGAGGGTCGCTGGGGCAAAACACAGAAATCATTTAGGCAGTCATAGGTTGCTGATCAGGATGGTTACCATTCAGAGGAAACAAGTGAAGAAACAGCTGCTTGTTTGTGATGATCGCTGTTCTGCACAGAGTCTAAGAGAAGCAGCATTAATCTGCCACAAACCTGTTTTGTTTCACTTTTTAAATGGTAAATGAGCCCGATCGAGGATCACGAGCATCTGTGTTGATATGCTGTGTGTTTTTTTTTCTTTTTTTTTAATATAGAAATCCCTCACAGACTGAGCTGTTTTTCCACTTTAGAAACAGTCGCGCATATCCTGGCAATATGGTAAATCTGTGCGAGGCAAAACTTGATTCGTATTTCGCATTGCGGTCAGTTGTGTAGCTTCTAGTGGATATTGACTAAGAAGATGAGCCCCTGAAAAGTTAAATAAAATTAAAAAACCCTCCAAGGAGCAAGCCTGCATGTAATTGATTATTGATTATTGATTATTGATTCTCCTCCTCCCCTCGCAGGTGGGCCTCGTCCTGCAGTGACCGATCGTCAGAAAGGCTGGGAGCCGACTACGCCAGGAAACAGAATGGAGTCCATGTGACCTTTGACCTGCGCTGCCATGGGAACGCGCCACCTCGCGAGGAGCTGCGGACAACGGCCTTTATTTTAAAGGAAAAAAAGAACGAAAAAAATATTAAGATGAATAGATAATTCCAATAAAACATACAACAGGCGCTTGAGTCAACAGCGTTCTTTCAATAAAACATCGTTGTTACAAAAACAATATTTATACATAGATTGCATTGTTGGAATGCTGGGAATGCTCTGTCACGCTGTAGATTCATACTGGGAATGCTCTGTCACGCTTTAGATTCATACTGGGAATGCTCTGTCACGCTGTAGATTCATACTGGGAGTGCTCTGTCACGCTGTAGATTCATACTGGGAATGCTCTGTCTTGTAGATTCATACTGGGAGTGCTCTGTCACGCTGTAGATTCATACTGGGAATGCTCGTCTCGTAGATTCATACTGGGAATGCTCTGTCTTGTAGATTCATACTGGGAATGCTTTGTCATGCTGTAGATTCATACTGGGAGTGCTCTGTCTCGTAGATTCATACTGGGAATGCTCTGTCTCGTAGATTCATACTGGGAATGCTCTCTGTCTCGTAGATTCATACTGGGAATGCTCTGTCACGCTGTAGATTCATACTGGGAATGCTCTGTCACGCTGTAGATTCATACTGGGAATGCTCTGTCACGCTGTAGATTCATACTGGGAGTGCTCTCTCACGCTGTAGATTCATACTGGGAGTGCTCTCTGTCTCTGTAGATTCATACTGGGAATGCTCGTCTCGTAGATTCATACTGGGAATGCTCTGTCTCGTAGATTCATACTGGGAATGCTCTGTCACGCTGTAGATTCATACTGGGAATGCTCTGTCACGCTGTAGATTCATACTGGGAGTGCTCTGTCTCGTAGATTCATACTGGGAATGCTCTGTCACGCTGTAGATTCATACTGGGAATGCTCTGTCACGCTGTAGATTCATACTGGGAGTGCTCTGTCACGCTGTAGATTCATACTGGGAATGCTCTGTCACGCTGTAGATTCATACTGGGAGTGCTCTGTCACGCTGTAGATTCATACTGGGAATGCTCTTTCACGCTGTAGATTCATACTGGGAATGCTCTGTCACGCTGTAGATTCATACTGGGAATGCTCTGTCTCGTAGATTCATACTGGGAATGCTCTCTCGTAGATTCATACTGGGAATGCTCGTAGATTCATACTGGGAGTGCTCTCTGTCTCGTAGATTCATACTGGGAATGCTCTGTCATGCTGTAGATTCATACTGGGAATGCTCTGTCATGCTGTAGATTCATACTGGGAGATTCATCTCTGGGAATGCTCACTAGATTCATACTGGGAGTGCTCTGTCATGCTGTAGATTCATACTGGGAATGCTCTGTCATGCTGTAGATTCATACTGGAAATGCTCTCTTGTAGATTCATACTGGGAATGCTCGTAGATTCATACTGGGAATGCTCGTAGATTCATACTGGGAGTGCTCTCTGTCTCGGAGATTCATACTGGGAATGCTCTCTCGTAGATTCATACTGGGAATGCTCTCTCGTAGATTCATACTGGGAATGCTCTGTCACGCTGTAGATTCATACTGGGAATGCTCTGTCACGCTGTAGATTCATACTGGGAATGCTCTGTCACGCTGTAGATTCATACTGGGAATGCTCTGTCTCGTAGATTCATACTGGGAATGCTCTAGTAGATTCATACTGGGAATGCTCTCTCGTAGATTCATACTGGGAGTGCTCTGTCACGCTGTAGATTCATACTGGGAATGCTCTCTGTCGAGATTCATACTGGGAATGCTCTGTCATGCTGTAGATTCATACTGGGAATGCTCTGTCACGCTGTAGATGCGTGGATTAGTGTGTTTCTCAGTGATCAGTGCAGGTGTTCACTGCTCTGCTCTGTCTCTTAACAGTTACAAACAAGAGAAAGAGGTTTAAAATGTCCTGGCTTTGAACTTGTCAGCTATAGATTGGTGAAACGCAACGGAACAAAGCGAGTGTGGGAGGGGTCGGGGGTTCTTGCGTGGTTTTCTGCTTTGGTATACTAGAAATGTGTGTGTGTGAGAATGAGCAAGCACTGCAGTAGTGAACACAGGAAGGGTTTCTGAGGTCACAGTGATTTGAAGCCTGGTCACACAGAAATGAAGAATAAATTCGACGTTCATCTCCCAGATAAACTAGAAATGACTGCTGCCTTCCGCAGCAGCCTCCGCTTCGTTCGTTTTTCCTTTCTTTCCAACCAGGCTGTTCAGTATTTGTACTTAAGTCACAATTGTGGTACAGTCATTGTTCCCATATAAAAATAAATGAAATAAAAGTGCCGTTGTTTTGATTATTAGAACCTTGTACAGTGTTTTGGGTTTAGCACACAACACGCAGAGTCACGTTTTACACAATAGCATTTAGTATTGCTTTCTAGGAATACCTGTGCATAGCTTCCTCCTCGTAGTATTGTTCACTGATTTTGCATAAACATTTCTTGCGTGATGTGAAATGTAGTACTGGGATGAAAGGTTTTCATGCTGCAATTATTATTATTATTTATTAATTAGTCCTTTTGTAAGTCGTTTTGGATAAAAGCATCTGCTGAGACTAGGGGGTAAACTGCATCATTAACAACTGCTGCTGCTGCAGACAGGATCGTGGTTTTAAGCTGCAACAGCAGCAAGTAACTGCTGGCTTAACCCTTAAACTGAGGGAACACGAAGTTGGTTTCAGGCCACGGCACTCCAGGGGAGACAGGGGGGGTTGAAATGGCGAAGTCGCCTCAAACTAGGTCTCCCGGTCTCCTGGAACCAGGTTTCAAGACTCTGTTATTGAAAAAGTGGCTCTGAGTTCCTTGAGTTTCAGATAAAAGGAACTGAAAGAAAGGGCTGGACTGTAGCAGAGTTTGCATGTGTCTGCAAAGCAGCAGAGCTTGTAAAGGGATTCTGAGGACCAGATTGCCGCTGTGTGACCTGCACCTCTGTGCTTCAGTAGGTGTTCCCAGCTGAGGGTATAGTGCAGGTTCATGAAGGACACAGAGCTGCAGCTCTGCTTTAGCACGAGTTATTGAGGGTGTCAGAGTCGTGGGTGCAGGAGTTGTGTGCTGAGGGTGCTGGTCATGGGGATTCGTGGCTCCATGTTGCCCACAGCTCTGATTCTGTTTTTACAGCCATACCGGACCCATAATTAGTGAAGGCATTTTTGTTAAATATAAAACGGTGATCTCCATCATATCCATCATTGGGACACTAAATGTTCCCCAGTACTAAAACTACAGAACCCAGCTTTGAATTGAATTGAATTGAATTAGTCTCAACCAAGAATTATCCGAATGTGTTGTAATTGCTTGTGTCAGCAGAGGGCGCTGGTGGGCCAGGCTGTTGCTTCTAGATGACATCATTATGTGTCAATGCCTGTAGTTCCACAGCTCACCACTAGAGACAGTGTTACCTCGCTCAGTTTTTACTGTCCTGTTTTTATGCAATCACTGTAAATGGTTCTAATTGCAATTACAGAACTCAAATACAGTGTTTTCTTTATGCTTTGCAAAGTCTGTGTTAAAGTGCTTTCACTTGCTATAGACATCTCGAGGCCGGATCAGCCAAAAAGGGTCTTTCTACAAGCGAGAGCCAGCGCCATCTAGCTGTGGAACAATACCTGAGCTAACGAAGACTTACTGAACGTGAAAAGTTCAATGAATAGCAGCTGTTTGTTGACTACAGAAATAGAACCGAACAGAAACGTTAAAGTCAGAAATAAATCTTAAACATGTGCGATGCATCGAAGATAATTCACAGTATAGCCTTGGAAGGATGCATCCTTTAGTTTGGTGTTTGCAGACTGCTGTACTGTGCTGGTCAAATCCCTTTGCCTTGTTTGCTTGCATTGCAATATTAGACACTTGGAGCACAGAGGCCAGTCCCTGGGAATGTCACTGGTTTCATCTGATTGACCAACAGGAAGTGCTTGTCCTGACAGACGGGAGATCGCGTGGTTAAAATATTTCCAAATGTCTTCCCTGCCTTGCATAAACATTCCCTCGACACAGGAGGTGCGGTTTTGAAAGAAGCACACCTGCACCGCCTGTCGTTTCAAAGCTTGGGGGTCACTGGGGGAAGCAGCTGGCCAGCGTCCACGTGGGTCCAGCCAGGGCGGGCCTGGGTGTCCAGCTCCAAACTGCCAGTGTTTACAGGTTTGTTTAATAAACTGTGAGTACGATCCAGACCCCGAAACACATTCCTTCCACAGAGCTCCTGTCTCGTACAGGCCTGATGCAAGAGTCTTGGATTTCCTTACCCAAAGTGACTCCGAGGTTAGTGCTGAGCAGGGAGTGCGAGACCAGCAGCACAGGCTCAGCCTCCTGATCTCTGCTTTTCATTCCTCTGTTTTTCTTTCTTTCTCTCCCTCTCTCTGCAGTACAGAGACATGCTGGAGCAGGTACACACTGGACAGCCGATTTAATATTAGAGGGGCTTGCGAAGCAAGAGTCCCCACTTTAAATCTTCAACAATCTTCTTCTTCTTTAGCACTCCTCTTACACTGTTTAAGCTAGAAACGCCGTTCAAACTTTAAAACGTGTAGACCGGTCTGGAATAGTGTGCTCATATACAACTTTTTGATATCTTTTATACTTTTTAAACTATTAAGCTTTTTGTCCCTTTTTTTGTCCATCTTCATTCACTTTAATGGGACTTTTTTCAACATTCTAAAGCTCCCCATTGTTTAAAAACTCCCAGACTTCCAACTTTCTATTTACTGTAAACGATGTAACTTTTGACACAAATCAGCTACTTTGACCACTTTCCCAACAAGTAAGACAAAAAGTTAGAGGGTAGGACATCTTCCTCTACTTCTCTGCTATTCAAATATGAAATCAAAACAGAAATAACTTTTACTAATCAAGAGGTACAGCTGTTTTAGTAACCGCATCAACTAAATTTTCTCTAACTTTTTATAAACAACTGAAATTTTGAGCACTTTACCAACAAGCTAGACAAAAAGTTAGAGGAAATGAAACCTTCCTCTACTTCTCTGTTCTTCAAATATGGAATCAAAACAGAAATAACTTTTACCAATCAAGAGGTACACCTGTTTTAGTAACCGCACCAACTACGTTTTCTGTGAACTTTTAGAAATAACTGCTGTTTTGACCACTTTCCCAACAAGTTAGACAAATACTTAGAGTAAATGAAATCTTCCTCTGCTTCTCAGCTATTCAAATATGAAATCGAAACAGGAATGGCGTCTACCAATCAAGAGGTACAGCTGTTTTAGTAACCGCATCAACTTCTTTCAGGAGGCTACTTCCCACTGTTGAATTAACTGTCATGGAACTTTGAGAAATTTCAAATTATAGCGCATTCTAAGCACAATTAGTAAACAACGTGACTTTTGACACAAATCAGCTACTTTGACCACTTTCCCAATAAAGCAAGACCCACAACTTTACTTGTAAAGTTACCATCTAGTTTTATTATTATTTATTTCTTAGCAGACGCCCTTACCCAGGACGACTTACAATTGTTACAAGATATCACATTATTTTTACATACAATTACATCATTTTTACACATTATTTTTACATACAATTACCCATTTATACAGTTGGGTTTTTACTGGAGCAATCTAGGTAAAGTACCTTGCTCAAGGGTACAGCAGCAGTGTCCCCCACCTGGGATTGAACCCACGACCCTCCGGTCAAGAGTCCAGTGGCAGCAGTGTGAAGGATTTAATCGCATGCTGGTTGTGAAATGGGAAGTTTTCATGTCAAAACATTGAGAGGAGAGAGAGAGGTTTTTATTCAGTTTCAAATCCCTGTCCAAACACAAAACGATGAAGCAGTGCTGCAGCCCTGACCTCTGGCCACATGATAAAAACTCGTTTTACTGTCGCGAGGGCACTAATAAAATATGTAATGATTACTGAAATTAGGTTACTATATAACCCAATGAATGATAATTGAATCTATATATATATATATAAATAATCAGCCTGGGTGATTTCTAACCCTGCACAGGAGGGCTCTGGAGTTATCCAGTATTATTATTAGTTTATTTAGCAGACGCCTTTATCCAAGGCGACTTACAGAGACTAGGGTGTGTGAACTATGCATCAGCTGCAGAGTCTCTTACAACTACGTCTCACCCGAAAGACGGAGCACAAGGAGGTGAAGTGATTTGCTCAGGGTCACACAATGAGTCAGTGGCTGAGGTGGGATTTGAACCGGGGACCTCCTGGTTACAAGCCCTTTTCTTTAACCACTGGACCACGCAGCCTCCTAAGAGGTGATGTAAAAGCACGCAGCAGCTCTGTTTAAGGGATGTCTTCTCCCAGTGGTTAGGGAGCTGAAATGAATTTATTAATGTTTATTACTAAATTAATTTATTAATAAATTAATGTTATTCATTGAAAAAAAAAAACTAACGCTGGCACTGCAGGGGACTTCCTGTTTATTGCTATGCGTTTGATTTCATTGCTTTCCTGGCACAAGTTTACTAGAAATGAGGTTACGGCTCGCAAAGGAGAAATGACACCCCCAAATCACAAGCTGCCTGATGCAACACGCCCCTGCCGGCACAGCAGAGCTGAGACTGTCGGTTTTAGAGCTCTGATTTGAGGCTTCAGGAAAACCTTTGATCTATCCCTGATTTGTGAAGGAGCCACTAAAACATTTTAACATTACAAACAGAAAGAAACTCAGCCCTACAGGAATCCTATATCATTACATATTATTGCTTCAGGAAACAGATTTCTTACTAAAGGAAACCAGAAACGCTCTATTATTAGCAGTGAGCTCGGCCAAATATCCTTCTGATTCCAACGGGACTCACCCTTTGAGTTCTTTAATAAAAGCAAACTGAATTACGGATATTTAAAAATAAATGTTAAAATATTTCTATACAAAACTACAAAGTCTGCGGAACCTCAGGTCGAAACTAAATACTCTAAAATAATACATATATATATATAAAATAATGCAATGATTACAGAAGCTCTCGATGCCCTGGAATGTCACACAGTAGCGAGTTTGCGATGGTTTGGGAATGCTAAACCATCGCGAACTCTAAAGAGGGACGCTTCCTATTGGAAAAACAAACAGGGCTGCCTGACATAAACAAAACTACATTGAAACGTATTCTAAAAAAAATGATTGACGAATAATTTACAAACATGTAGGACATCCTCTGTGAGTCGGTGCTGTGACGCAGTGCTACAGAGTCCCAGTGTTCGGGGCACTGAGCCGGCTGCTCTCTGCCAGCACTGCACAGCCCTGAGGCACAGCGAGAGCCCCTCTGCTCCTGAGGGACCCCCGCACTGGGGGGCTCACACAGACTGGCTCCTGGACAGCTCTGACACCTTGATGTGAACGAAGAGAGACGCGGGGGAGATGGGGGCACCGTCCGCAGAGAGAGAGCTGGAAAGGTGAATGTAATGAGACAGCATTCAATACAGTGTAATGAGACAGCATTCAATACAGTGTAATGAGACAGCATTCAATACAGTGCAATAGAGATCAATGAGACAGCATTCAATAGAGATCAATGAGACAGCATTCAATACAGATCAATGAGACAGCATTCAATGAGACAGCATTCAATAGAGATCAATGAGACAGCATTCAATAGAGATCAATGAGACAGCAATTCAATAGAGATCAATGAGACAGCATTGCAATAGAGATCAATGAGACAGCATTCAATAGAGATCAGTGAGACAGCATTCAATAAGTAGAGATCAATGAGACAGCATTCAATACAGTGCAATGAGACAGATCAATGAGAGATCAATGAGACAGCATTACAGATCAATACAGTGCAAATAGAGATCAATGAGACAGCATTCAATACAGTGCAATAGAGACAGCATTCAATAGAGATCAATGAGAGCATTCAATACAGCATTCAACAGCATTCAATAGAGATCAATGAGACAGCATTCAATACAGATCAATGAGACAGCATAGAGATCAATACAGCATTCAATACAGTGCAATAGAGATCAATGAGACAGCATTCAATACAGATCAATGAGACAATGAGACAGCATTCAATAGAGATCAATGAGAGATTCAATAAGATCAATGAGAGCATTCAATGCAATAGAGATCAATGAGACAGCATTCAATACAGTGCAATAGAGATCAATGAGACAGCATTCAATAGAGATCAATGAGACAGCATTCAATACAGTGCAATAGAGACAGCATTCAATACATTCAATAGAGATCAATGAGAGCATTCAACAGAGATCAATGAGACAGCATTCAATAGAGATCAATGAGACAGCATTCAATAGAGATCAATGAGACAGCATTCAATACAGTGCAATAGAGATCAATGAGACAGCATTCAATAGAGATCAATGAGACAGCATTCAATACAGTGCAATAGAGATCAATGAGACAGCATTCAATAGAGATCAATGAGACAGCATTCAATAGAGATCAATGAGACAGCATTCAATAGAGATCAATGAGACAGCATTCAATAGAGATCAATGAGACAGCATTCAATAGAGATCAATGAGACAGCATTCAATAGAGATCAATGAGACAGCATTCAATACAGTGCAATAGAGATCAATGAGACAGCATTCAATACAGTGCAATAGAGATCAATGAGACAGCATTCAATAGAGATCAATGAGACAGCATTCAATAGAGATCAATGAGACAGCATTCAATACAGTGCAATAGAGATCAATGCGACAGCATTCAATAGAGATCAATGAGACAGCATTCAATACAGTGCAATAGAGATCAATGAGACAGCATTCAATACAGTGCAATAGAGATCAATGAGACAGCATTCAATAGAGATCAATGAGACAGCATTCAATAGAGATCAATGAGACAGCATTCAATAGAGATCAATGAGACAGCATTCAATACAGTGCAATAGAGATCAATGAGACAGCATTCAATACAGTGCAATAGAGATCAATGAGACAGCATTCAATACTGATCAATGAGACAGCATTCAATACAGTGCAATAGAGATCAATGAGACAGCATTCAATAGAGATCAGTGAGACAGCATTCAATACAGTGCAATAGAGATCAATGCGACAGCGCAGCGCGTGGGAGCAGTGGCTGAAAGGCAGGCAGTCTGGTACCCGGGCACAGACAGACACAGAGCAGACAGCGTGGAGGGGTTTGTGGGGTACCTTGGCGCAGGCTGGTGAAGGGCAGGGTGAACTGTCCCACAAAGTCGTTGCTGGAGGTGGTGTCGTGGTCCTCCACTACGAACCGGACCAGCGCCAGCTCCGGGACCCCCACGTCGAACACCAGGGTGTGGTTCCACCGTGGGTTGAACCCTGCGCACAGAGAGGGGGTTAGAGATCAGAGAGCAGGATCACAGCCACTCGCAGAGAAGAGAGAAGGGTCACTTTCCTTTTAACATGTGACGCTGTCTGGAGGTCAGATATTAGCCTATACTTTTATTATTATTATTATTATTATTATTATTATTATTATTATTATTATTATTATTTATTTATTTCTTAGCAGACGCCCTTATCCAGGGCGACTTACAATTGTTACAAGATATCACATTATTTTTACATACAATTCCCCATTTTATACAGTTGGGTTTTTACTGGAGCAATCTAGGTAAAGTACCTTGCTCAAGGGTACAGCAGCAGTGCCCCCCCACCTGGGATTGAACCCACGACCCTCCGGTCCAGAGTCCAGAGCCCTAACCACTACTCCACACTGCTGCCCACACTTGTAACACACAAGACAGTGTAAAATCCATCGCATTGAAACACGTTTTATTCTATGGTTGGAATTTCATACAATGGTTTTGTCATTACAATCTCAACACTGTGCCTGCTGCATGGCTGTACAGTCTGAGAGTCTAAATCTGTCTTGATCTGTGCTGAGAACACAGTGTGTGTGCGTGTGTCAGTGTGTGTGTGTGTCTCAGTGTGTGTGTGTCTGACTGTGTGTGTGTGTGTCTGACTGTGTGTGTGTCTCAGTGTGTGTGTGTGTGTCAGGGGGCTGCACCATTGTTGTTGATGTGGGGGGTCTCAGTGTGTGTGTCAGGGGGCTGCACCATTGTTGTTGATGTGGGGGTCTCAGTGTGTGTGTCAGGGAGCTGCACCATTGTTGTTGATGTGGGGAGTCTCAGTGTGTGTGTCAGGGGGCTGCACCATTGTTGTTGATGTGGGGGGTCTCAGTGTGTGTGTCAGGGGGCTGCACCACTGTTGTTGATGTGGGGAGTCTCAGTGTGTGTGTCAGGGGGCTGCACCATTGTTGTTGATGTGGGGGGTCTCAGTGTGTGTGTCAGGGGGCTGCACCATTGTTGTTGATGTGGGGGGTCTCAGTGTGTGTGTGTAGGGGGGCTGCACCATTGTTGTTGATGTGGGGAGTCTCAGTGTGTGTGTCAGGGGGCTGCACCATTGTTGTTGATGTGGGGAGTCTCAGTGTGTGTGTCAGGGGGCTGCACCATTGTTGTTGATGTGGGGGTCCCAGTGTGTGTGTGTAGGGGCTGCACCATTGTTGTTGATGTGGGGGTCCCAGTGTGTGTGTGTGGGGGGCTGCACCATTGTTGTTGATGTGGGGGTCTCAGTGTGTGTGTCAGGGGCTGCACCATTGTTGTTGATGGGGGTCTCAGTGTGTGTCGGGGGGGGCTGCACCATTGTTGTTGATGTGGGGGTCTCAGTGTGTGTCAGGGCTGCACCATTGTTGTTGATGTGGGGGGTCTCAGTGTGTGTGTCGGGGGGCTGCACCATTGTTGTTGATGTGGGGGGTCTCAGCGCGGGCGTTGTCGGCGGGCACCCCGTGCAGCTCCACCCTCACCAGCGGGTCCACGATGGAGTTCGGCCGCTCCGGATTCAGCTTGGGCAGCTGCTGGGCTGAGATTACCTGGAGAGAGAGAGAGGGGTGAGGGGTTACTGACTGAGAAGAGAGGAAGGGAGAGAGAGAGAGAGAGGGGTGAGGGGTTACTGACTGAGGAGAGAGGGGAGAGGGGAGAGGGGAGAGGGGTTACTGAGGGGAGAGGGGTTACTGAGGAGAGGGGAGAGGGGAGAGGGAGAGGGAGAGGGGTTACTGAGGGGAGAGGGGTTACTGAGGAGAGAGGGGAGGGGAGAGGGGTTACTGAGGGGAGGGGGAGGGGAGAGGGGTTACTGAGGAGAGAGGGGAGAGGGGGAGGGGTTACTGAGGAGAGAGGAGAGGGAGAGGGGAGAGGGGAGAGGGGTTACTGATTGAGAAGAGAGAGAGGGGAGAGGGGAGAGGGGATGGGGTTGGGTTTGGGGTGGGGGGAGGGAAGAGGGGGGAGATGGGGAGAGAGGGGAGGAGGGGGGAGAGAGGGGAGAGGGGAGAGGGGTTGGGGAGAGAGGGGAGAGGGGTTGGGGGGGACAGGGAAGAGGGGGGAGAGGGGGGGAGATGGGGAGAGAGGGGGAGGAGGAGGGGAGAGGGGTTACTAACTGAGGAGAGAGAGAGAGGGAGGTAGAGAGAGAGGGGAAGAAAGGAAGAGAAAGGGAGGTAGAGAGAGAGAGAGAGAGAGAGGGGGGAAGAAAGGAAGAGAAAGGGAGGTAGAGAGAGAGAGAGAGGGAAGGAGAAACGGAACAGATATTATTGGGAAGACAGAACATGTAGGAGCCTGTCATCACAGCACGAGAGACACAATTCACCTGAACACTTAAAGCCCCACAGCCTGAGAGACCTTCACTTAGTATTTGCTACGGCTGTGTTGGCTGTAACTGCTTTGGAAAAGATGAATTCTCTTGTCCTGTCAATAAAGCCCATTTGAGGAATGGATGGGACTGGCCTCTCATTAAAGGAAGGGTTCTTTAAAGTCAGCTGTGTTCCCTCTTGTCAGACATTATAACTGCCGCCCCTTTAAAGGAGCGTAACTGAAGCGTCCACACCTTGGCCCCTCTGATCTGACCCTTTGACCCGCAGCGCTGTTACCGTGACGGTCAGGGTCTTGGCTTGGTAGCCCTGTCCGCGGACGGGATGCTCGGGGTCGAAGGTGGAGTCTGCGCTGCGCAGGAAGGCTGGTTTCAGGGTGTAGCCGCAGAGTCCGTTCTGGAGGAAGCGCCCCTGATTCAGAGCCATCGCCTCCCCGGGGGTCTGGAAATTGAGCGCCACTGCGGAGGACAAGAACCATGTGACCACAGACCCCCAAAACCACTCACACCATCACACACAGTCACACAGCACAGACCACAGTCACACACAGACACACAGACACACACAGCACAGACACACAGCACAGACCACAGTCACACACAGTCACACAGCACAGACCACAGACACACAGACACACACAGCACAGACACACAGCACAGACCATAGTCACACACAGACACACACAGTCACACACAGCACAGACACACAGACACACAGTCACACAGTCACACACAGCACAGACACACAGTCACAGTCACACAGCACAGAGACACACAACACAGACACAGTCACACAGCACAGACACACACACACAGTCACACACAGAGACACACAGTCACACAGCACAGACACACAGTCACACACAGTCACACAGCACAGACAGTCACACAGTCACACAGCACAGACACACAGTCACACAGAGACACACAGACCACAGTCACACAGTCACACAGAGACACACAGACCACAGACACAGTCACACACAGTCACACAGCACAGACACACAGTCACACACTCACACACAGACCACACTCACACACAGTCACACACACACAGACCA
>CM072697.1:13879521-14094521 GCA_036884735.1 Huso huso
AGTGGGGAGGAGGAGGAGGGGGAGAGATTTTAGAGATTTTTTATTTTATTTATTACATTAGGGGGGAGGGGGGGGAGGAAGAGGAAGGGGAGAGAGGAGGAGGAGAGAGAGAGAGAGAGAGAGAGGAGGGGAGGAGAGAGAGAGGGGAGGGAGGAGAGAAGAGAGGAGGAGAGGAGGGGAGGAGAGAGAGAGGAGGGGAGAGAGAGAGGGGGGAGGGGAGGAGAGAGAAGAGAGGAGAGAGGAGAGAGAGAGGGAGAGGGGAGAGAGAGGAGAGGAGAGAGAGGAGGGGGAGGAGAGAGAGGGGGAGGGGAGAGAGAAAGAAAGGAGAGAGGAGGGAGGAGAGAGAGGGGGGAGAGAGAGAGAGGGGAGGAGGGAGGGAGGAGGAGAGAAGGGGGAGAGAGAGGGAGAGGAGGAGGGAGGAAGGGGAGAGAGAGGGGGGAGGGAGGAAGAGGATGGGGGAGAGGGAGGGAGGGAGGGAGAGAGAGAGGGAGAGATATTAGTGGCCCAGTGGAACTGTGCAAAACCTAGAAGAAGCCAAGTGGAGTGGACAGGTAGTGATTATACTGATTATACTGATGCAGGCACCTGCTGTTCTGTTTGAATAGTGACTCAGCACTGCCGTCATGATTAAAAACGTCTCCACGTGCCACGCAGCGTGCCGCTTGCACGCGTTATTCCCAGAGAAGAGTTCACTGAATCCGGCCCTCAGCGTCTCCCAAGGGAACTGAAGAAGCAGCTGGCAGTGGATCACTCAGACACCTTCAATCTGACCCCCCAGGTGTGCTGGATCACCTGGTGGGTGTGTGTGTGTGTGGGTGTGTGTGTGTGGGTGTGTGTGGGTGGGTGCGGGCGGTGTGTGTGTGTGTGTGTGTGTGGGTGTGGGTGTGGGTGTGTGTGGGTGTGTGTGTGTGTGTGGGTGTGTGTGTGTGTGTGCGTGGGGTGTGTGTGGGTGGGTGTGTGTGTGTGTGGGTGTGGGTGTGTGTGTGTGTGGTGTGTGTGGGTGGGTGCGGGTGTGTGTGTGTGTGTGTGTGTGGGTGTGTGTGTGTGTGTGTGTGGGTGTGTGTGTGGGTGTGGGTGTGTGTGTGGGTGGGTGTGGGTGTGTTCAGGTCTCCCTGGTTGACAGGGGCAGGGTGGCGCTGTGTGTGTGGGTGGGGGTGGGTGTGGGTGTGGGTGGGTGTGTGTGTGGGGGGGGGTGGGTGTGGGTGTGTTCAGGTCTCTCTGGTTGACAGGGGCAGGGTGATGCTGTGGCTGCAGTACCTTGAAGGCGTAGTCTCGCACGACCTCGATGACCTCACGGAACAGGATCCTGGAGGTCAGGGTGTGTCCGTGGTACACGATGGGCTCTCCGTTCGGACCCTCCCAGCAATCGAGCTCCACGCAGCGACAGCCCCGACTCAGAGCCCTGCGCACACGCACACACACACACGCACGCACGCACGCACACACACACACACAGACATAGACACAGACAGACAGGGAGACACACACACACACACACACACACACACACACACACAGACATAGACACAGACAGACAGGAAGACACACACACACACACACACACACACACAGACACACACACACAGAGACACACAGAGACACAGACAGACACATAGAGAGACACAGAGAGATAGAGACACACAGATGCACAAATAGCAAGACACACACACACACAAAGACAGATGCACAGACAGACAGACAGACACTTAGGAATCAGTCTTTATCTTTAAAAATCTCAATCTTGAAGCCCATGTGACACCAGTCAAATTTCAGGCAACTTTTTCAAGCAGCTTGTTATCGGGGAGATTTTGTAGCAGTTACAACTAAGCAGCTCTAATCAGAATACAGTGCAGCTCAGAATACAGTGCAGCTCCAAGACACACACACAAACTGCTTAATCATTCAAACATGTGGCTTCATCAGGAGCCAGGCGTTTCAGGGGCTAGATATCCTGAGACACTGAAAGGAGACACGCATGAGCACACAGAGCCGGTGATCGGTGTACCTGAGGTAGGCCTCGGTGCTGCTGGGGCCCCCGAGCTGGTCCTGCAGCAGGTATGTGTTGTGAGAGGAGGAGATGAAGTAGTGGCTCAGGGGCTGGCTCATGTCCTGGTACACTGTGGCGTGCGCAGGGTTAAAGACGTCCCCCTCCTTCGACAGCAGGTACATCAGGAAGCCATCGAGCATCATCAACAGAGAGGTCTGCAAAGATAGGAAGCATTGAGCAGAGAGGGAGTGAGACACACAAAATACACACACACACAAACATACACACACACACACACACACAGAGACACACACACACACACACACACACACACACACACACACACACATGACACACACACACACACACACACACACACACACACACACACACACACACACACACACACACACACACACACACACACACACACACACACACACACACAGACACACACACACACACACTCCACTCCCTCATCACAGAGACCCACTCCCCTCTCCTCCCTCCCTCTGTCCCTCTCCCTCTCCTCCTCTCCCCCTCTCTCTCCTCCCCTCTCCCTCCCTCTCTCTCTCTCCTCTCCCTTCCTCTCTCCCTCTCTCCCTCTCCCCCTCTCTCCTCTCCTCCCCTCGTTCACTCCTCCTCTCTCCTCTCCCCTCCCCTCTCCTCCCCTCTCCTCTCCCCCTCTCTCCCTCTCCTCTCTCCTGTAAAGCACAGAGGTGCTGCGGTGACACACTCTCTCCCCTGCACCTCTTATCAGTGTGACACAGCACAGGGGAGGTCTCATTGTAAAGCACTCTCTCCAGCATTCTCTCCAGAGAGGTCTGGTAAAGCATAGGGAAGCAGCACAGAGAGGTCCTCTCCCACAGAGAGGTCTCTAAAGCATCTCCCTCCTTCTTCCTCCTCCACAGAGAGGTCTGGTAAAGCATAGGAAGCATTGTAAAGCACAGAGGTCTGGTCGTCTGGGGGAAGCATAAAGCACGTAAAGCACACAGATGGTCTGGTAAAGCATGGCTCATTGTAAAGCCTCTCACAGCAGCTCCCGTGGGAGGCAGAGGGAACCTAAAGCACAGAGAGGTCTGGCAAAGCATAGGAAGAGTCCTCCACCAGAGAGGCACAGAAGGTGCCATAGGAAGCATTCACTCCGGCATTGTAAAAGCACAGAGGTCAGTAAAGCATGGGAAGCACCAGAGAGAGGCTGGTAAAAGGGGAAGGTGACACACACAGAGGGGTGAGACTCAGCCAGTGCGCCAGCACAGAACAGTGTGACACAGGACTACCAGCACAGAGAACCATGCTAGAGCATAGGGAAGCATTGTAAAGCACAGAGAGGTCTGGTAAAGCATAGGGAAGCATTGTAAAGCACAGAGAGGTCTGGCATAGGCCAAAAATTGCAAAGGGAAGCATTGGTAAAGGCATAGGAAGCATTGTAAAGCACAGAGAGGTCTGGTAAAAAGCAGAGGTGTGGGGAAGCATTGTAAAGCACAGAGAGGTCTGGTAAAGCATAGGGAAGCATTGTAAAGCACAGAGGTCTGGTAAAAAGCATGGGAAGCATTGTAAAGCACACAGAGGTCTGGTAAAGCATAGGGTCTGGGGAAGCATTGCCAAAGCACACAGAGAGGTCTGGTAAAGCATAGGGAAGCAGAGCACAGAGAGGTGTGGTAAACCACAGGGCTGTGTGTCTCAGTGCTGGGGAGGGTGGAGGTCTGTGCTGGTGTGAGTCTCAGTGCCGGAGGGTTCAAGCAGGTCTCAGTGTAATCAAAGCCAGATCTCTCAGACTGAGAGAGAGCTGCTTACAGAATCTAGCAGCGAGATGAGCTCTGAACCCCCAGTTTACCAGCTTGATCTTATATTCATTCAAACCCGAGACAGAATGACCTCGCGGGCGCGTGGTTCTGTTCCAACAGCGTCTGTTTAATGAGAGGTTTAAACACGCTGTGTTTTACAAACATTGCTCCAGTTGTATAAACAGCAGGCTGCAGGATCGTGTGTTAAACTTCTGGGGCTCAGAGAGCACTGCACTGAGCACCAACAACTTAGCAGCAGGGGAGTTTTAGGATTGAGGCATCATTTAAACAAATGAAACTATATGAACATAAAGTAGATCTTTTATTTAAGATCATGTAATCAAAGAAACGACAATAATGACATCGCAAAAGTCTACCGGAAGCCATGATAGTAGTACAGTATTTCATGTTGGATTTCAATTATGAATTTGGAATGGAATGTGGAAAACTACAGAGCGGTGTGTAATTCAATATGTTAACGTCACATTATTCAGCAGGTTTTGTTCGACTATATGAAGCTATACAAGTTCATTCTATAGGGAGATGCCATGCTTTTGTCCACAGCTGTAGAGGCTCTTTCATGAAACATGAAGACTGAGAGGGATGTCCTTCAGCGAGTTCTGTATAGAAGCAGCGAATAGCTAGCTGTTTAGATCTGTGTGTTCTCCTGGGCACAGCGCCTACGAGCAGAAAAACAGGACCTCCATCTCCCTCCTCCCCTCTCCCTCTGTCTCCCTCCTCCCCTCTCTCTCCCTCCATCTCCCTCACAGAGAGGTCCCTCTCCCTCCTCCCATCTCTAAAAAATCCCTCTAAGGTCTCCCTCCATCTCCTCCTCCCATCTCTCCCTCTCACCCTCCTCCCTCTCTCCCTCCATCTCCCTCCTCCCTCTCCCTGTAATCTCCCTCCTCCCCTCTCTCTCCCTCCTCCCCTCTCCCCTCCCCACCAATGCACTGCAAGACCCCCTCTCCTCACCAATGCACTGCAAGACTGGTCAAGTCTGAAAAACAGCAACTGCAGTGAAATAAACTCCCCCCTCTCCTCTCTCTGTCTCCTCTAGGTCCCCTCATCTCTCTTGTCTCCTCTCTCTGTCCCCTCTCCATTCTCCTCTCCCCTCTCCTCCTGTCTCCTCCCTCCTCTCTCTCCCCCTCTCCTCTAGGGAAGCATCTCTCTCTCCTCTCCCCTCTCCTCTCTGTCTCCCCCCTCTCATCTTCTCCTCTCTCCTCTCCTCTCCCTCCTCTCCTCTCTCTCCTCCCACTCCTCCCTCCTATCCTCTCCCTCTCCTCTCCCCTCCTCTCCTCTCACCTTGAATGGTAAAGCACAGCTCGGTCACCTCTATGTTGATCATCCTCAGCAGGCTCTTCACCTCCTTGAAGCATAGGGTGTTGTCCTTGTCAGAGGTCGGTAAAGCGCAGGTATTGTAGATCCAGGTGAGCCTAGTCAAGGAGGACACATTGTAACACTGACACAGACCACACACACAAAGCACAGGGACACACACACACACAGAGAGGTATGGTAAGAGATCCAGGTGAGCCTAATCAATGAGGACAGAGGTCTGGTAAAGCATAGACACACGCACAGACTGACACACGACACACACACCGGACAACACTGACAGGGGCACACATAGTTTGCTTTACAATGCTTGGGGAGGGTTTAGGTCTGCTTTCATTGTGGGAAGTCTCACGGAGGGTTCACTCACATGCACTCACATGTAATCACAGACACTCACATGCACTCACATGACTCACAGACACTCACATGCACTCACAGACACTCACATGCACTCAGACACTACATGCACCACATGCAGTTCACAGACACTCACATGCACTCACATGCATTCACAGACACTCACATGCACTCAGACACTCACATGCACTCAGACACTCACATGCACTCACAGTCTGTTTACATGACTCAGGTTTAAACACAGACTGTCACATGCACTCACAGACACTCACATGCATCAACTCACACAGCAGGCTGCATGCACTCATGCACTCAGACACTCACATGGGCTCACAGACACTCACATGCACTCACATGCACTTTAACTTCACATGCACTCACATGCACTTTTAGGATTCACATGCACTCACATGCACTCACAGACAAACAAATCACAGACACTACAGACACATCCACAGGCACTCTTGCACTCACAGACACTCATGTAACTCACAGACACTCACAGACAATAACTCACATGCACTCAGACACTACATGAAGCCATGATAGTAGTACATGTATTTCACAGACATTTCATTATGCAATTCACATGCACTCACATGCACTTCACAGACACTCACATGCACTCACATGCACTCACAGACACTCACATTGCCACATGCACTCACATGCACTCACAGATACTACAAGTTCATTCTATAGACACTCACATGCACTTTTGTCCACAGCTGTAGATGGTTTCACATGAAACACATGACTGACAGGATGTCACAGACAGTTATGTATAGAATGCAATAGCTATGCTGTTTCACATGATCACTGTGTGTTCTCCATGCACTCACAGCGCCCATGAGCAGAAAAACATGGACCTCCATCTCCATCACTCACATCCTCACAGTCTCCATGCACTCACAGACTCTCTCCCTCCATCTCCCTCCTCCCTCTCTCTCCTCCCTCCCTCCTCCCCTCTCAGACACTGCTCCCTCCCTCCATCTCATGCCTCTCACAGACTCTCCATCTCTCACCTCCTCCCATGCACTCAGACCCTCCATGCACTCTCAGACCTCCATGCACTCACAGACCCTCCTCACAGACACTCACCCTCATGTAGACAGCCCTCACATGCACTCACAGACACTGCAAGACTCACAGACACTCATGCACTCACATGCACTCACATGCACTCACATGCACTCACATGCACTCACATGTCTCACAAACTCCACATGCGCTCACATGCACTCACATCCTCTCTACTCACATCCACTCACATCTCCTCACAGACACTCACATGTCTCCTCTCTCAGACACCCATGCGCTCTCATGCACTCACATGCACTCACAGACACTCCAGACACTCACATGCACTCCATGCACTCCCCTCACATGCACTCACAGACTTCTCACATGCACTCTCCCCACTCCCACATGTCTCATCTCACTCCCCTCTCCTCCCTCACATCCTCTCCCTCACAGACCCTCACATGCACTCACAGACACTCACATGCACTCACATGCCCCTCACAGACACTCACATGCACTCACAGATCCTCTCACATGCACTTCACAGACACTCACATGCACTCACATGCCTCAGACACTCACTCACAGACTCACAGACAGAGCTCACATGCATTTCACATGCACTACATGCACTCACATAAAAATTTCTCACAGACACTCACATGCACTCACATGCACTCACAGACACTCACATGACTCACATGCACTCACAGACACTTCTCATACACTCACATGCACTCACATGCACTCACAGACACTCACATGCACTCACATGCACTCACAGACACTCACATGCACTCACAGACACTCACATGCACTCACAGACACTCACATGCACTCACATGCACTCACAGACACTCACATGCACTCACATGCACTCACAGACACTCACATGCACTCACAGACACTCACATGCACTCACATGCACTCACAGACACTCACATGCACTCACATGCACTCACATGCACTCACAGACACTTCACATGCACACTTCACATGCACTCACAGACACTCACATGCACCACAGACATGCACTCACATGCACTCACATGCACTCACATGCACTCACAGACACTCACAGACACTCACATGCACTCACAGACACTCACATGCACTCACAGACACTCACATGCACTCAGGCACTCACATGCACTCACATGCACTCACATGCACTCACATGCACTCACATGCACTCACATGCACTCACAGACACTCACATGCACTCACATGCACTCACAGACACTCACATGCACTCACATGCACTCACAGACACTCACATGCACTCACAGACACAGACACTCTACATGCACTCACAGACACTCACATGCACTCACATGCACTCACACACTCACGCACTCACAGACACTCACATGCACTCACATGCACTCACATGCACTCACAGACACTCACATGCACTCACAGACACTCACATGCACTCACAGACACTCACATGCACTCACAGACACTCACATGCACTCACAGACACTCACATGCACTCACAGACACTCATGCACTCACATGCACTCACAGACACTCACATGCACTCACAGACACTCACATGCACTCAGACACTCACATGCACATGCACTCAGACACTCACATGCACTCACATGCACTCACACTGCACTCACATGCACTCCCACAGACACTCTCACAGACACTCCACATGCACATGCACTCACATGCACCACAGACACTCAGACATCACAGCACTCACATGCACTCACAGACACTCACATGCACTCACAGACACTCTCACAGACACTCACATGCACTCACAGCACTCACATGCACTCACAGACACTCACATGCACTCACACATGCACTCACATGCACTCACATGCACTCACAGACACATGCACATGCACTCACATGCACTCAGACACTCACAGACACTCACATGCACTCACAGACACTCACATGCACTCACATGCACTCACAGACACTCACATGCACTCACATGCACTCACAGACACTCACATCAGACACTCACATGCACTCACATGCACTCACAGACACTTCACATGCACTCAGACACTCACAGCACTCACATGCACTCACAGACACTCACATGCACACAGACACTCACATGCACTCACAGACACTCACACTGCACTCACATGCACTCACATGCACTCACAGACACTCACATGCACTCAGACACTCACATGCACATGCATCACAGACACTCACATGCACAGACACTCACATGCACTCACAGACACTCCACATGCACTCACATCACAGACACTCACATGCACTCACAGACACTCACAGACACTCACATGCACTCAGACACTCACATGCACTCACATGCACTCACATGCACTCACAGACACTCACATGCACTCACACAGACACTCACATGCAGACATGCACTCACATGCACTCACAGACACAGACACTGCACATGCACACAGACACTCACATGCACTCACAGACACTCACATGCACTCACATGCACTCACAGACACTCACATGCACTCACATGCACTCACAGACACTCACAGGCACTCACATGCACTCACAGACACTCACATGCACATGCACTCACATGCCACATGCACTCACAGACACTCACATGCACTCACAGACACTCACATGCACTCACATGCACTCACAGACACTCACATGCACTCAGACACTCACATGCACTCACATGCACTCACAGACACTCACATGCACTCAGACACTCACATGCACTCACATGCACTCACATGCACTCACATGCACTCAGACACTCACATGCACTCACATGCACTCACATGCACTCACATGCACTCACAGACACTCACATCACATGCACTCACAGACACTCACATGCACTCACAGACACTCACATGCACTCAGACACTCACATGCACTCACATGCACTCACATGCACTCACAGACACTCACATGCACTCACAGACACTCACATGCACTCACAGACACTCACAGACACTCACATGCACTCACATGCACTCACAGACACTCACATGCACTCACATGCACTCACAGACACTCACATGCACTCACAGACACTCACAGACACTTGCATGCACTCACATGCACTCACATGCACTCACAGACACTCACATGCACTCACATGCACTCACATGCACTCACATGCACTCACATGCACTCACAGACACTCACATGCACTCACAGACACTCACAGACACTCACATGCACTCACATGCCTCCCCTCAAGCCCGTGTGAAGGATATTGCTCCAGCTTGTCTCTCTGGCTCATGGTCTGGCCCCTCTCCTGCAGCCTCCGCAGCCCCCTGATCCAGTGGCGTGCCTCCGCCTCCGAGCTGCAGGCCAGGTCCAGGCCTCTGCGCGGCCCCCTGAACACCACGGTGAAGCAGTGAGCCTCGGGGATCGAGCCACACAGCCCCCGCAGCACCTCTGACTGACAGCCCTCCAGCACACACTGCACATCCATCACTGAGACTGGGAGAGGAGAGAGGGGGGGTTACTGCAGGGAGAGAGGGGTTACTGCAGGGAGAGAGGGGTTAGGGTAAGACAGCATCGCACTGAGCATCACACTGAGAAACAGCATCACACTGAGAGAGTATCACACTGAGAGACAGCATCACACTGAGAGACAGCATCACACTGAGAATCACACTGAGAGACAGCATCACACTGAGAATCACACTGAGAGACAGCATTGCACTGAGAGACAGCATTATTCTGAGACAGCATCACATTGAGACACAGCATCACACTGAGAATCACACTGAGACAGCATCGCACTGAGAGACAGCATCATACTGAGAGACAGCATCACACTGAGAATCACACTGAGAGACAGCATCGCACTGAGAGACAGCATCATACTGAGACAGCATCACACTGAGAATCACACTGAGAGACAGCATCGCACTGAGAGACAGCATCATACTGAGACAGCATCACACTGAGAGACAGCATCATACTGAGACAGTATCACACTGAGAGACAGCATCACACTGAGAATCACACTGAGAGACAGCATCACACTGAGAGACAGCATCACACTGAGAATCACACTGAGAGACAGCATCGCACTGAGAGACAGCATCATACTGAGAGACAGTATCATACTGACAGACAGCATTATACTGAGAAACAGCATCACACTGAGAGACAGCATCACACTGAAAATCACACTGAGAGACAGCATCGCACTGAGAATCACACTGAGAGACAGCATCGCACTGAGAGACAGCATCGCACTGAAAATCACACTGAGAGACAGCATCACACTGAGAGACAGCATCACACTGAGAGACAGCATCGCACTGAGAGACAGCATCACACTGAAAATCACACTGAGAGACAGCATCGCACTGAGAATCACACTGAGAGACAGCATCGTACTGAGAGACAGCATCATACTGAGAGACAGTATCATACTGAGAGACAGCATCGCACTGAGAATCACACTGAGAGACAGCATCACACTGAGAGACAGTATCACACTGAGAATCACACTGAGAGACAGCATCACACTGAGAATCACACTGAGAGACAGCATCACACTGAGAGACAGTATCACACTGAGAATCACACTGAGAGACAGCATCACACTGAGACAGTATCACACTGAGAACAGCACCGGAGAGACAGCATCGACTGAGAATCACACTGAGAGACAGCATCGTACTGAGAGACAGCATCATACTGAGAGACAGTATCATACTGAGAGACAGCATCGCACTGAGAATCACACTGAGAGACAGCATCACACTGAGAGACAGCATCACACTGAGAATCACACTGAGAGACAGCATCACACTGAGAATCACACTGAGAGACAGCATCACACTGAGAATCACACTGAGAGACAGCATCACACTGAGAATCACACTGAGAGACAGCATCACACTGAGAATCACACTGAGAAACAGCATCGCACTGAGAATCACACTGCGAGACAGCATCACACTGAGGGGATCAGATTTACAAAGCTAGCTCAGAACCGGGAGACAGAACGGGCCCAGGTTTCACCAACAAGATGCAACCTACTGGATAAGAATTCTGATAAACGTCTCAAACCTGTAATAAAAGCAAAAACGAGGACACATGACATACAAAACGGAGTATTTTGCTTTGGTTACAGTTTCCGAAATGCTTGTCCTTAATATGTTCTAAGCAGGACTGCCAGTCCCTTTGTTTGCGACTGTAATTTAGGTTAGAATGGGAAAAGCAGGTCTTAGCCTTGCGCTGACCCTCCAATCTGAAATAAATAACTGGCTCTTAGAGTTAGATTAAAGAAACTCCAAGCTGATTCTGAATTACAGAGCAGCTCTCAGAGGTGACCAGCCATGCAAAAACAACAGAGCAGCTGATTGGAGCCTGCAAGGAGGCGGGGATCTGACCACCAATAGCAGGGCAGCTCCCTGAACATCCCTTAAGGACTTTTGTGTGTCTCAGTGTCTCAGTGTATCTCTATGTGCCTCAGTGTATCTCTATGTGTCTCAATGTATCTCTATGTGTCTCAGTGTATCTCTATGTGTCTCAGTGTCTCAGTGTGTCTCAGTGTATGTCTCTGTCTCAGTGTATCTCTATCTCAGTGTATCTCTATGTGTCTCAGTGTATCTCTATGTGTCTCAGTGTATCTATGTGTCTCAGTGTATCTCTATGTGTCTCAATGTATCTCTATGAGTCTCAGTGTATCTCCCATGTGTCTCAGTGTGTGTATCTATGTGTCTCAGTGGATCTCATGTGTATCTCTATGTGTCTCAGTGTATCTCTATGTGTCTCAGTGTATCTCTATGTGTCTCAGTGTATCTCTATGTGTCTCAGTGTATCTCTATGTGTCTCAGTGTATCTCTATGTGTCTCAGTGTATCTCTATGTGTCTCAGTGTATCTCTATGTGTCTCAGTGTATCTCTATGTGTCTCAGTGTATCTCTATGTGTCTCAGTGTATCTCTATGTGTCTCAGTGTATCTCTATGTGTCTCAGTGTATCTCTATGTGTCTCAGTGTATCTCTATGTCTCTCAGTGTATCTCTATGTGTCTCAGTGTATCTCTGTGTGTCTCAGTGTATCTCTATGTGTCTCAGTGTATCTCTATGTGTCTCAGTGTATCTCTGTGTGTCTCAGTGTATCTCTCTGTGTCTCAGTGTATCTGTGTGTCTCAGTGTATCTGTGTGTCCCAGTGTCTCAGTGTATCTCTATGTGTCTCAGTGTATCTCTATGTGTCTGTGTCTCATGTCTCAGTGTATCTCTGTGTGTCTCAGTGTATCTCTATGTGTCTCAGTGTATCTGTCTCAGTGTGTCTCTCAGTGTATCTCTGTGTGTCTCAGTGTATCTCTATGTGTCTCAGTGTATCTCTATGTCTCTCAGTGTATCTCTCTCTCTATGTCAGGTCTCTGGGAGGGGCCCTCAGTGTTCATGTGGTCTGGAGCCCAGCAGCATGAAGCGCAGTGCCATCGAGGTCCCAGGTTCACGCCTGGCCAGGAGAGAGGGTCTCCACCACACTGGGTTGCCCTTTCCTGCAGCCTCAGTCCCTCCTCTTCTGCCAGCTGGGAGGGATCCCTGCTGGAGCCCCCAGCACAACCCTGCCAACCACCCCAACCTTTGTGGGAGACCCCACCCCCCCCAACACTCCCCCCCTAACACTCACCCCCAACCCCAACCCCAACCCTGCCCCCAACACTCACCCCCCACCCCCACCCCAACCCCACCCCAACCCCAAACCTGCCCCCAACACTCACCCCCACCCCACCCTCACCCCCCAACACTCACCCCCACCCCAACCCAAACCCTGCCCCCAACACTCACCCCCACCCCACCCTCACCCCAAACCTGCCCCCAACACTCACCCCCACCCCAACCCTGCCCCCAACACTCACCCCCACCCTAACCCCAACCCTGCCCCCAACACTCACCCCACCCCAACCCTACCCCCAACACTGCCCCCAACACTCACCCCCAACACTCTCCCCTCACCCCAACCCTCACCCTCACCCCCACCCACAACCCTAACCCCAACCCTGCCCCCAACACTCACCACCACCCCAACCCTACCCCCAACACTCACCCCCAACACTCTCCCTCACCCCCAACCCTAACCCCAACACTCTCCCTCACCCCCAACCCCACCCACAACCCCAACCCTAACCCCAACCCTCACCCCCTGCGTGAAAATGCTGTCATTCTCGATGTGCAAACTGGTTTTACAGCCCTGGACAGGCTCCCTGGCAGTAATTCTAATAACATCTCCAGGCATTTCCTGTTTTTTCCCGTGCAGCTGTGCAGGTTTCTGCAGGAGCTGACTGGACTGACTGCATTTTTGTCCGCGCCCGCAGCAGCAGGAATGTGAGAGAGCGCTCCACTCCTCACTGTGAGGTCACAGGCTTCGTAACGAGCCCACGGGACCCCGTAAGCGCGCACCTGCACCTGCTGGAAGACTGAACCAAAACCAAGAAAAATCTCTGAACAAAGACTATACCGCTGCTATCGAAATATATTAAACCACACAGAATTCAAACAGTGCTTAACACTAATCTGTGCAACAGCAAAGATAAATAACTATTTAAATGGGTTTCATTTACATATACTAGCTGCCTATTACTTCTGTCTTTCCCAAAGAAAAGAAAAAAAAAAAAAACTCCAACGAAAAATAAGTGCGCAAATATAGTATTTTGAAAGTACGCGGATTCCCACCAAAGCAGCCATAACACACAAATGCAGGTTTAATCTATTTCCATTTAACATTACATGTGGTTATTAAACTGTACATTTAGCTCCCAGCAAGGGGGGAAAAATATATATTTCTCTTAAACATGTATTTAATACAACATGTATTTAATTTGACTTCGCATACGGTTACTGAATAAGCATTGTTTACGTACTTCCACGTGACGTTAGCTGCGTGCCTTGGAACTGTTGCCTAGCAACCATTGACAGACTGCGTGCGGAGTGAGAAAATCACTCCAGCAACAACATCATAGTGGTCTAATTAATGTATTTTATTTTTAAATGTAATACATTGATAAAGAAACTCACAGGAGCCGCCACTTGCTGATCTAGACAATGTAGGGAAGCTAATAAAAAAGGCCAACAATATGCTCGGATATATTGTGAGAAGTGTTGAATTTAAATCAAGGGAAGTAATGTTAAAACTTTACAATGCATTAGTAAGACCTCACCTAGAATATTGTGTTCAGTTCTGGTCACCTCGTTACAAAAAGGATATTGCTGCTCTAGAAAGAGTGCAAAGAAGAGCAACCAGAATTATCCCGGGTTTAAAAGGCATGTTGTATGCAGACAGGCTAAAAGAATTGAATCTATTTATTTTGTAATAAACAGTTAAGTATCTATGATTGAAGCTGCCAGAAATGTAACCCTGTACAGTCAGTAAACAGCAAGCTAGCCCCACCCTCTAGTGATGATTGAATTCTCACATCAGCTGACTGTTTCCCTATTCAAAGGTATGAACCCTGAGATGTTAATGATAGAGAAGAACCCGCTTAAAGACAAGGAGTTGCCTACTAGTGATTGAACCAGTCCTGCAAGGGCGTGCTTTGTGCCCAATTATTTTACTCTCACCACACTACCTCATAACAGCTCGGAACTGAAGATCAGTGGGTGTCGCCTCTTTACACCCAGGATCTCGAAAGAGTCAGCAAACCACTTCGCACAGCCAGGACCTTGAGTGTGTGACTCCCCCTGCACACCACGCGGCCGTGCCTTTACCAGGGGAGACCCTGGGGACCCCTGCGCTCCCTGAGTGTGTGTGACTCCCCTGCACACCACGCGGCCGTGCCTTTACCAGGGAGACCTGGGGACCCCTGCGCTCCCTGAGTGTGTGACTCCCCCTGCACACCACGCGGCCGTGCCTTTACCAGGGGAGACCCTCGGGGACCCCTGCGCTCCCCTGAGTGTGTGACTCCCCCTGCACACCACGCGGCCGTGCCTTTACCAGGGGAGACCCTCGGGGACCCCTGCGCTCCCCCGAGTGTGTGACTCCCCCTGCACACCACGCGGCCGTGCCTTTACCAGGGGAGACCCTCGTGTCCTGTAGTTTTAACAGGTGAATGAACTGTAGTATTTGTGGTGAGTGGAGCGCTTTTCTTTCTCTTATGTATAAAACACGCTTTCAGCCGCTTGGACCCCAGCCCAGAGTCACTTCAAGGGACACTCTGCGCAAACCACAAACAGCAGCCTGAAACTGCAGACAGACTTACAGTCCCAAACAGACTCAATGCACTCCTCCAGAGGGGAGGTGTTGCAGCTTGTTCAGGCGAGCTGGGGAGGGGGGAGAGTGACAGGGAGGCTGCCTCGTTTCTCAGCCCTCCTCCAACTCCTTCATGTGTGGGGCCTCCAGTCTGTATACTAATATACAGTCAGTAACATGTCTGAGCTGGTATTGTCAGTAACATGTCTGAGCTGGTATCGTCAGTAACATGTCTGAGCTGGTACAGTGTGAATGCAAATAGGGAGACTGATACCAAACCGCTGCCTGCTTCTGGGAAGTGGAATCACTTGACTGGATCTGAACCCAGCCTCTCAAACACATGCTAATGATCTGCTGATAAAGCTCTATAGAGAGAATGGAGCTTCTTTACAACCCTCATAAAATGTTCCCCCAGGAAAAGCACAGCAAAGCATAATAAAGCACAGTGAAAGCAGGGGAAAGCATTGTAAGCATTGTAAAGACCAGTGAGGTATGTTAGAGCATAGTAATGAACTGGCACATCAGAGTGCACTATAGTAAATGCACAGTATAACCATGGGGAAAACACTGTGCAAACATAAGGGGATTAGGATACCAGGGCTGACCCTGGGTTGGCATCCCAGCCCATTGAATTGAATAGAAAGGCGAGGGCTGGACCGCTTACTGGATGGGTCAAAGACAGGTCTTATGCTGATGTTGGTATTATTCAGTAATCTGTAACCAGCTCCATTCCCACCTCTGCAAGGTTAACGTCTGATACAAACGTTTGGTGTTGAATTTCCTGAGCTTCCTTTTGTGTTTCTTTCAGTTATTTGCTTGCTGTTTGTGAATCGCTCCTGCAGTGACGGGGCGGTGGGTGGAGTGCAGCACATTGATTCAGGACTCAGCTGCTCCGACAGTCCTTTCTGGAGTCTGTGGTTGTGCTTCTGCTCAGTGCCAGCAGAATGCAGGCCAGTGTTTAAAATAGCTGGGTGTGGAGCTTCTGGGAGGGATCCTTGCTGCTTCCTTCACCTCGCTCTCTTCATGCTTTGAGTCATTCCTGGTTTTACTGGGAGCTTGATAAGACTCCCACTGCAACCAGCAATCAGAGCCATATTCCAGCTGCTGGGCCTGTGTTCCTGTATGATTCTCTGGTGTTCCTGTATGATTCTCCAGTGTTCCTGTATGATTCTCCTGTTCCTGTATGATTCTCCTGTTCCTGTATGATTCTCTGGTGTTCCTTTATGATTCTCCAGTGTTCCTGTATGATTCTCCTGTTCCTGTATGATTCTCTGGCTTTCCTGTATGATTCTCCTGTGTTCCTGTATGATTCTCCAGTGTTCCTGTATGATTCTCCAGTGTTCCTTTATGATTCTCCAGTGTTCCTGTATGATTCTCCAGTGTTCCTTTATGATTCTCTGGTGTTCCTGTATGATTCTCCAGTGTTCCTGTATGATTCTCCAGTGTTCCTGTATGATTCTCTGGTGTTCCTGTATGATTCTCTGGTGTTCCTGTATGATTCTCCAGTGTTCCTTTATGATTCTCTGGTGTTACTGTATGATTCTCCAGTGTTCCTTTATGATTCTCCAGTGTTCCTGTATGATTCTCCAGTGTTCCTTTATGATTCTCCAGTGTTCCTTTATGATTCTCCAGTGTTCCTGTATGATTCTCCAGTGTTCCTGTATGATTCTCCAGTGTTCCTTTATGATTCTCCAGTGTTCCTGTATGATTCTCCAGTTCTCCAGTGTTCCTGTTATGATTCTCCAGTGTTCCTGTATGATTCTCCAGTGTTCCTTTATGATTCTCCAGTGTTCCTGTATGATTCTCCAGTGTTCCTGTATGATTCTCCAGTGTTCCTTTATGATTCTCTGGTGTTCCTGTATGATTCTCCAGTGTTCCTGTATGATTCTCCAGTGTTCCTATGTGATTCTGTTTTTATTTTTGCTCACAGCATTGTCATGATTACTGACTATTCCTTCAGAAAAGACTAGGGGCGGGGTAGAGAGCATATCAGTGTTTCACTACACACTGAAGCCTTCCGTGGATAATTCTGCCTGTCTCTTATTGCAATGACAGACACTGTGTTTTTGACTGGGAGTCTGGGAGGTGCTCTTCTGTTCTCGTTCATTGTTGATCGCAAACATCATAAACAAAGGGGCTGAAGAACACAAAAGAAATGAAACCTGAGGCTCTTGCCTCTAATTTACATTTCTATGTATTTTGTTGTTTCAGTCTATTTTTGGACACATTCCACCTGCAGCCTGGATTATAGAGCCTGGATTAGGGAGCCTGGATTAGGGAGCCTGGATTATGCACTGACCCTGATCAAATGAAGGATTATACTGGAGTCCAGGATTCATCTCAGTGAAGCATTACTGTCCTCAGCATTGCCAGTTAACCTTGAGAGGAAGGAGAGCTCTCTCAGCAAGGGCACTAATCTACCTCCCTGTCTGATTCACGCAGCACGAAGCCTTGAGGGCTGTGCGTAACTGAAGGCTCCTTACACAGTGAGGCGTGGTACACAGCTGTCAACACAGCCCTAATCAACCAATAACTACTTACTGAAGATATGATTTCTAAAACCAGCCACCTCCATTAAAAAAAAATAGAATTGAGTTTGCACTGTAAAATGAAAACGTCTTCTGTGTGACTATGATCTTTCAGAGCCTTGGAATCTGGTCGGCTGAGACAGTTGCTGACATCTATACTAATGAATAATCAGCAGGTGCTTTTATTTTGAAGCACTGGTGTGCAGTCTCTCGCTCTGCAGTCAGGGGAGAGCCGGCCCGTGTGTTGTGGGTTGCAGTGGTTGAACCGGCTCCTCTTCTGCACAGAGGGAAGTTCATTTCAAGACCAGGCTGTCAGAGGCATGATTACAGCTCAGCACTGACACCAGATGCCAGAGCCAGTTTGTCATCTTCTAAACGCTGGCTGGGAGATCACAATATTATTTGCTGTATTTTCCGTGGGAGGAAGTTAGCGCGCTCATCGCATTCCCCTGTCCCTGGGTGTAGCGTATCTTCTGATAAACAAAGGCACAGATTTATTAAGATTGTGATTCGAAACATACAGTTTGAGTCACTTGTTTCGTCTTCAAATATTAATATTAGAAAATGAGCAAGGATCAAAAAAACCCTAGAATGTAATAACGACACTTTTCTAACAGCTATTCTTCATTCTATGGGATTGATTTCAGTTAAAATGCAAAACAAAAATGTCTTGCTCACGTTGCTTTTTCTAACAGCTATTCTTCAAATGCATCAATAACTTAGCCTCCTAAATGCATCAATAACAGCAACAGACTTCAAACCTGTCTGTCAATGCAGGGTCCCACCTGCTCACATATTTAGATATGCAGGGAAGGTGCAGCTGGCAGAGTTGAAAGGTCACAGTGTCACATGATCAGTGTCTGGCTCTTAGGATTTTCCAGACAAGCTGACAGCAGCTCAAATCAAGGCAGATTTAGAGAAAAACTCAGAGCTGCAACAGAACCCAGCAAACATGCTTTTTAAATACTTCATAGGTCAATATACAGATAGCTGCACCTTTGAATGGCTGGTATATTTAGCAACGCATTTAAATACTGCAATTTATCGACTTTAGAAGTTTTCATACAACTCACAATACCCCCTTCAGTCTGTGTGTAGTGGACGTTGAAAAGGGTTAATGACGGCTCTCGCTCTCTTCACTGCACAGGTTTGTTTAGGAAACAAGAAATCAATTTACAGGAAAATATGCAGCTGTGTGCCGTTCCCGGTACTGGAATTTCTACAAAACACTTTTGTTTTGATTCGATTCCACGAAGCAGTGAAGGCGAGGCGGGTTGCACACGGAGTAGTGGCACGCTACCACTAAACTAAGAAAAACACACGCGGTTCAAACCACGGTTACCGAGAATCCACTTGGAGCTTCGTTATAAGGGAGGGGGAGGTTGAAGGGCTGGGAAAGAATTCAGCTGACAGAGAAAGACCACTTCAAAGTCATCCATTTGTTTACATAGCCGAATTTGAGTCTGATGCCAAACACAAAAGCCATGCCTCTCTGACAGCCGACTGCTATGAAATGCAATGCGGTGCAGCGGCAGTATACACACGGGTATGAAACTATGTCAAGGTTATTCACTTATCATTGCGGTATTACTATTGTAAAGGCGACGTTTATTTGTTTATATATTCGTTTACGGCAACCGTGGATAATTAATGTTTGTTGTATTATGCTAGAACGATAGTCTTATTCCCAGAGCGACAGGACGATTGTCTACAATGTTGCCATGCAATCGATCAGCGTTTAAACATGTATGTTATCCTCCTGCACAGAGCTCTGCTGAGACAGCGGCTGCTTCGTGTTAATGGATCACCCGACTGGACCGGTTCGCGATATGATTCACTGATCACAAGATAAATTCCTTCACAAGGGCCGAGCCCCGCTCGCATCGGGGCTGTTTGCGTATAGAATGGGTGGAATCAGACTCTCGCAGGCACAGCAATGCACGATTGCAGACGGTCTCCAAAAGCATTCAATCTCAGCCCAGCGTCCCAGATGCGGAGGCATTGGAACAAAACAGAAAACAAACCTTTCCCTTTTGCAAAAATGGAAGGATCCTAATGCATGCCCCAATCTTAACACACTTCCACAGAGCCGAATATAGTTACTGATCCTGAAGGAAACCTTACAGCGAGATGCAGAATCGACTGGATCTGCCCTTGACCTCGCTGTGAGACCGGGGATGTGTAGAATCCACCCCACTCCTTACCTAGCTTCCTCAGGGCTCGGAGGTCTCTGGGGCTCCTCTGGGTCGCGTCCCTAACTGGCGCCTCCACTTCCAGCGCCTTGCTCCTGTCAGGCTGCATTATTTCTGCCTTGTGCTGCTGTGTTTTTGTTTTAAGACTGGAGCGGTGGCGTCTTGTGCCGTGCCAGCGTGTGTGTGTGTGTGTGTGTGAGAGAGAGGGGGAGAGGGAGAGAGTGGTGTGTCTGTACAGCTCAGAAGTTTTCTTCAGCTCTCGGGACGGCCCACACTGTGTAAGTAAGTGAGCCGCTCAGAAGGCACACTGCGCAGATTTAAATGACTTAACGCTGAGCGACTTTTAAAAATGGCGAATAATAATGATTTGCTTGTTTGTGTTTCTGAGGTGATGGTCGATGAAATGGCCCCGTGTGAAGTTACTGTCCCCTGCTGTACCTCGCTGAGTTCGGCGCTCTGTTTGGACTGAACCTCATATCTGGCTGTGTTTAATACCGACAATATCAACATTAATAATGAAAATTATGAATAATATTAATACTACAAGCCTTATAATAATTCATTAGTAACTATAAAACAGCTCTACATTTAATAAAAAATAATACAAATTCGAAAACAACAATTTTTTACCATCTTATTTAGCCAAGTAATTCATAACTTCATAAGTCGAAACCAGTTCATCGTTCTTGACAGACGTTGAGTTGATATTTTTACTGAGCCGCTCTGAGCCGCTCACTCACTTAACGCACCCATGTCGCCAAAAAAGATCACGGTTCAAAAACCTGTATCACGGCCCGCGTTAAGAGGAGCGGCGTGCTCCTGAATCAAAGCCAGCCGGACAGCGCAGGCGAGCAATCAGCGCAGAACGCCAGAGGAATCCGAGAAAGGCAGCCGGGCAGGCGGGCAGGCGGACAGGCACGGCTCGGAGGTGCTGCAGCAGCACCGTGCCAGCAGCTGGTATCGAGCTACAAACTGCTTTCGGCTCTCCCTTCTGGTTCTTTCATATTCTTATAAGAGAATACAAACTGTCCTCATGCAGTAGTAGTTTTAAATATCTTCAGATATATATTTTCAAGGGTATATGCTTCTGCGGCGCACACGTTATGCCGGCCCTCTCTTATCTTATCGCAAACCCGTAACTAAGCTCCCCCGTGGTGGCGAGAGGCAGCCCTAAACACCGGGACTCGAGTTTGAGTTTCGGGACGGGTTGTTGTTAATGTCACCATGTTTGTCTGTACCTTAAAGTCAGAAGTAAATGCACAGGCCAGCGTCACAAGGCCTTGAAAGTTTCGTGTCAGGTGGGAATATTCGCGTCATAGTGAATGATTTTCTAACTTTTAATAGCTCGGGTTCCAGGCAGTAATGGCCATATATATATATATTTACTTGCTTTTAATTTTTTAGCATTTCCGCAAGTCCTGCCCAGTAATCCTAATCGTTATCTGCTCCGTTATTGAATCATATTTTGTCATACTTGTACTTGCTAGAACCAAAGTCATTGTATTTATCTTGCTCTTAATTGTATTGATACTTGTACTGTGATTCTTGAAATGTGTTTTTGTTTACGATTGTAAGTCGCCCTGGATAAGGACGTCTGCTAAGAAATAAATAATAATAATAATAATAATAATAATAATAATAATAATAATCCTGACGTCATCCAAACTACTCCACACTGCTGCCCAAGTTATCGAATTATTTTCGGGTGATTATTCTTGCTGTGCATCCGTAATGTGACCCGTAGTGCATTGGACTGGAAACTAAAGCTGTTTCAAATGCAGGATTCATAACTTGAATATGAGTAAAAGGCAGCAGTGTGGAGTAGTGGTCAGGGCTCTGGACTCTCGTGGGTCAATCCCAGGTGGGGGACACTGCTGCTGTACCCTTGAGCAAGGTACTTTACCTAGATTGCTCCAGAAAAACCCAACTGTATAAAATGGGGAATTGTTTGTAAAAAATAATGTGGTATCTTGTAACAATTGTAAGTCGCCCTGGATAAGGGACTCAGAATATATGGCCTGGACTCAGAAAGCCGAATCACAGCCAAGCTGCTCCTCTGAGTGGCTGTTTTCAAAGCTGATACCGCACCTTTAAAAATATAACCCCACGATAAATACACACCCGAGACGTTTAATTGAAGGGTCTTCTCAGCATGCCTCCTTGCGTTGTTACTAGTTCTGAATAACGAGTGGGTTTGTGACTCCTTTTAGACTGTGGTTTCAAATTACAGCTTGTTGTACAAAAGGATCTATTTACTGCCGCTGCTAAGCATACTAAGAAGCTCTGGCAGCATTGCCACTGCCTTCTATCTCTGTGCACGGTGAATTTCTGCAAATTTTATCAAGGTGCACAGTAATTTTGTAGTTTTCCCCCATGCTTTTTCCATGGGTCTGGCTACACATTTGTAAGAGGTGTGATTTCTTCTTAAAAATGACGAATCTTCTTCAGGTAAAGACAATCTAAAATAGTTTATTCAGGAATCAAAATGCAAGCAGGAACAAATCAAAGGTGATGCATCAGTGATCTCTCTCACACACACACACACAGGTCACAGTGGATGGTGTTCTCAGCTGGCATTAGTGTAGATGGTAGTTTCTGGGCTGAGCCAACCCGACCTGACCACAGAAATGACTTCGTACAGCACAGATATACAGAGCTTAATCAGAGCTTACATTAAACACAGGAACATCACACAATGTTTACAGACAGTTCCAATGACTTCTTTACCATTTAAATGGGAAGCATAAGTAATGGGTTCTATGATGAAAAGGACCAAAGACTGATGTAACAATAAGGGCTTGTGCAATTTAACTGGAACAATGTGTACACTGCCCCACCCAAGGTGCGTGCTTATCAGAAAAATCCTGCGTGTTCCAATAGTATTTTATTAAGCTATAGCATGCCACTTTTAACAAAAGTAAATGGTTTTAGAACCAGTTTGAATTGTTTTGATTATGGTTTGTTTATAGACTCAATACAGCTTTCTAAGCAGAAACAAAGGTTTTATCACCCCTCCGAGGTCACAGCTGCACTCTGAGTTATGAAAAGCCAGTCACTCCAACATGGGTGTATTTGGGGCCACATGCCCCAAAAATCCTTACACATTTACCACAGTTTACCATGTTTTTGCCAAATTTTGACGGGGGATTTATATTATACAGCCTTCTCTTTATGGCATAAAAAGCCCTCTCTCTCTCTCTCTCTCTCTCTCTCTCTCTCTCTCTCTCTCTCTCTCTCTCTCTCTCTCTCTCTCTCTCTCTCTCTCTCTCTCTCTCTCTCTCTCTCTCTCTCTCTCTCTCTCTCTCTCTCTCTCTCACTTTTGGTTTTAAAGCATGTCTGGAATCTGTAAGCACTGCCTCACTGTAGAAGCCCATTAACTGTGTCCTGCTTTGGGCATTGACAAGGCAGAGTCATCTCAACACATTTTTCTCAGGTTAAATAGAATCCTTTTCAGATGGGTCCTATTCTATGGGGAGGGTGTGACTCCCTCCCAGTGTCAGTCTGTGAGAGGAACCCCAACCCTCCTCACTGACCCCCCTCCCCTCTCCCCTCTCTCTCCCTCGCTGCTCTCTCCCCCTCCCCTCCCTCCCTCCCTCCCTCTCTCTCTCGATCTCTCCCTCCCCTCTCTCCCACTGTTCTGCAGATTTCTTTAGATTAAGATCACTCTTATTTTGAAGATCTGTTTCCTCCCCCCGAGTAGGTTTTTGTTGTTGAGGTATTTTGCTGTTTCCTGTTGGTCAGGTGAAGGTAGTTGTTTATAAGAAATGGAAGCAGAGTTACAGGATGCTGTGCCCGTTTAGAGATAGTCAGTGTGTGTGTGTGTGTGTGTGTGTGTGTGTGTGTGTGTGTGTGTGTGTGTGAACAGGTTTCAGGTGTGGTGTGTGTGTGTGTGTGTGTGTGTGTGTGTGAACAGGTTTCAGGTCAGTGGTGTCTGTGTGTCTGTGTGTGTGTGTGTGAACAGGTTCCAGGTCAGGTTTCTGGTGTGTGGTGTGTGTGTGTGTGTGTGTGTGTGTGTGTGTGTTTGAACAGGTTTCAGGTCAGTGGTGTCTGTGTGTGTGTGTGTGTGTGTGTGTGTGTGTGTGTGTGTGTGTGTGTGTGTGTGTGTGTGTGTGTTTGAACAGGTTTCAGGTCAGTGGTTTCTGTGTGTGTGTGTGTGTGTGTGTGTGTGTTTGAACAGGTTTCAGGTCAGTGGTGTCTGTGTGTGTGTGTGTGTGTGTGTGTTTGAACAGGTTTCAGGTCAGTGGTGTCTGTGTGTGTGTGTGTGTGTGTGTGTGTGTGTGTGTGTGTGTGTGTGTGTGTGTGTGTGTGTGTGTGTGTGTGTGTCTGTGTGTGTGTGTGTTTGAACAGGTTTCAGGTCAGTGGTGTCTGTGTGTGTGTGTGTGTGTTTGAACAGGTTTCAGGTCAGTGGTGTCTGTGTGTGTGTGTGTGTGTGTGTGTGTGTGTGTTTGAACAGGTTTCGCGTCAGTGGTGTCTGTGTGTGTGTGTGTGTGTGTGTGTGTGTGTGTGTGTGTGTGTGTGTGAGTGTGTGTGTCTGTGTGTGTGTGTGTTTGAACAGGTTTCAGGTCGGTGGTGGTGTGTGTGTGTGTGTGTGTGTGTGTGTGTGTGTATTTGAACAGGTTTCAGGTCGGTGGTCTTGATCTTGCGAGCCAGCGTGCTTTTTAAAAGCCAAAGTGCTTTTTTAAAAGTTTCTCCCTCTATTAGAGAAGTCAGACCGATATATATTATAAACCAGCCAATCAAAACGCCAGCTTTCAGAACATTCCAGAGCATGATAAACCAGCCAATCAAAACGCCAGCTTTCAGAACATTCCAGAGCATGATGTTTTGCTCAGCTGACTGGATTCTAAAGAGATTGATCACGTGGAAAATACGCACTGCATTGAATCCATCATCAATCAATCAATCCATCAATCAATCAATCAATCAATCAATGATTCAAACATTCAAAATCCTAAAAGGTATAGACAATGTCAACCCAGGAGACTTCTTTGACCTGAAAAAAGAAACAAGGACCAGGGGTCACAAATGGAGATTAGATAAAGGGGCATTCAGAACAGAAAATAGGAGGCACTTTTTTACACAGAGAATTGTGAGGGTCTGGAACCAACTCCCCAGTAATGTTGTTGAAGCTGACACCCTGGGATCCTTCAAGAAGCTGCTTGATGAGATTCTGGGATCGATAAGCTACTAACAACCAAACGAGCAAGATGGGCTGAATGGGGCCTCCTCTCGTTTGGAAACTTTCTTATGTTCTTATGTTCTTAATCTTTATTTCTTATATAGCGTCTTTCGCGACGAATCGCCTCAAAAGCGCTTTACAGATAAAAAAAAACAACTTAAATTGCAGTACAGCAGCACACAGCTTCAAAATAAAAGTGACAAGACTGAGCTCGACCAGCTTCTCTATGAACCGGGCGAGCGCGGGTGGGCTGAAGCGGGCGGAATTCACTCCTTGTGTTTGTGAATCTTCTTGTGATCTGGTGAGAAAACGACACTCTGCTGAGGGTTAGTCTGCGGTGCCACCTAGTGGTCAAATCTCTACATTACCACCTGAATCGAAGAAGAAGTGTCTGATAGCCAGGACTGTCTACTGTTCTGTACGACAAAGTGCGATATTTAAAAGTAATAGAATTATGTAAACGTGCGGGACCGTGCACTAAAATGCTGTACTGCGTGTCTCTAAATGCCACCAGGCAGACTTGCAATACCGTACAGCAACATTCTCTCGCTATTGTTCTAAAAAAAAAAAAAGACATAAAGCGCTTTCCTATTGAAACTGAATCTGAGTAAAACATTTTAAAAAGTTATTGAAAAAAAAACCCGTTAAGTCCCTTATACAATAGAAAACTGGTAAAGCTTAGAGTACTGTAAGCATTGTAATATTGTAATGCACAGAGAGGTATCCTAAAGCTAATTTAAAAACGTGGTAAACGATGGCAAATGCATAGCATAGGACAACTGCAAAATGACAGTGCGAATTAACCTCAATTGAGCGAGCTGCAAAGCGCCGTCTTGAACAGTGTCACTGTCGCCCGCTAGAGGGCGCCCCGGTGCGGTGAAAGTCGGACAGCTCTTAATTCAAGTCGCTTTATTGGCATGAAGACAACATTCGTGTACTGCCAGACTACAACATAAACATTATGAAGATCAATACATGAAAAGGAATAATGAAATAAAGAGGTAGGAATGTAAAATTAAACAGCCCAACCTCTCCTGTCAGCGCCGTCACTGGGTGCGTTCAAAGTTGTTGTAAGAACATAAGAACATAAGAAAGTTTACAAACGAGAGGAGGCCCCATTCAGCCCATCTTGCTCGTTTGGTTGTTAAGTAACATTGATCCCAGAATCTCATCAAGCAGCTTCTTGAAGGATCTCAGGGTGTTAGCTTCAACAACATTACTGGGGAGTTGGTTCCAGACCCTCACAATTCTCTGTGTAAAAAAGTGCCTCCTGTTGTAATGTTGTTGAAGCTGACACCCTGGGATCCTTCAAGAAGCTGCTTGATGAGATTCTGGGATCAATAAGCTACTAACAACCAAACGAGCAAGATGGACTGAATGGCCTCCTCTCGTTTGTAAACTTTCTTATGTTCTTATGTTCTTATGAGGCAGACTTTGCTAAGTCTGCGCAGATTCTGCGCAGATTCTGAAAATTCATTGGCTGCTTGCTCCGATTCTGTGCAGAATGACGAAAGTCTGCGTGACGTGAACGCAGCCCCTGTCTCAGAGCCACAGCTAAACCATACGACTCTTTCATTGGATAATAAACTAAGTAGGCGGGGCGGGGTGGCGGGGGGTGGGAACATCGCAATTCCTGCAGCTGATTGGTGAAACCTGGAAAGTGAAACCTGTGATTGGCTGAGAACGAGTCTCAGAGGTAAACATCCTCGCCCACAGGTTAAAGGGCAAAGTCAGCTGATGTATTCGGTACCGCGTACTTATAATATTTACTGATATTATTATTATTATTATTATTATTTCCGTGTGTAAGTTAAACACACAGGCGGTCTGAACACGGTTCCTGAGGAGGGCTACACGACATGGCGGTGTAAAGACACACTGACAGGTGGTATCTACGCCATGCACAGGTAAGGCTGTATGTTTACTGTACAGTAAGTGACGTTTGTTCAAGGCTAACGTTGTGTAAATTAATTATTATTAATTATTAGCGCTGTTTCGATGAGCTGCCTCATATCCTTTAACTAAGCCGTTTACCGCTTGATTACATCTCTGTAATCATTAATGGAATTCGATGCGTTTAATTTTTTAGCGCTTTTCGCACGACGGTGGCCTCAACACTCAAAAGTGTCGGTACCGAAATGTCTTAATAAGGGCGTTTAATGAAGCTTTAAGAAATAGTAGCGATACAGAAAAGCTGGTCATGTTTAAGGAGACTATTTTTTATATAAAAAAATTTTTGTAAACATTTACCGACAGTGTACAGGGCCTCTGTTTCTCGGTTTTTATTAATTGTATTTTTCGGTGCTTATTTTTAGCTGTTTTCGAGTTTTATGTAAATCGTTTTTTTCGGGGCTTTCGTTTTTTTTGATAGTGTTTTCGGTTACTTTCCAAAATGCTTGAGCGTTTTTTTCTGTCAAAATATGTCTAGTAACTGGACCGTACTGGCACTCTTAAGCTGTCCCTTCTTTCCTTTGCTGTCTTCCACAGTGAAACCCCTCTGGTCACGGCACATTCTTCTGGGGTTTTTGTCTGGAGGCATTTTTGTACATTTCGCTCAATTCTTTTTTTAATTCCTCCCTGTTTTAACTGTAATACAGTTTTAAATCCCGCTAACAAGCCTCCATCCTGATTGTAATCTCGTTTTAAATCTCGCAAGCGGAGTCTCCAATAGAAATGTAGGAATGTGCTGTCACTCAGTAGTTGGGGCGGGTTTAAAGTGTTCAGAACGAATCAATGATAAGATGCAAGCCAGGGAGGCGGGACATTGCCCAGCAGCACAGGGAAATGTATTTATTATTATTTTTGTAGTAGGTTTTGTTTTTTAATCGGGGGGTGTTTTATCAGTTAAAACCGAAATTCAGAAGCTCTTGGTATGTGAGTAATGCTGCCGCTGCACTACGCGAACAACGACGAAATGTCGGACGACATTTAGAACATAAGAAAGTTTACAAACGAGAGGAGGCCCCATTCGGCCCATCTTGCTCGTTTGCCCATCCCTTGCTGAAGGATCCCAGGGTGTCAGCTTCAACAGCATTACTGGGAGTTGGTTAGACCCTCACAATTCTTATTGATCCTGTTCAGAATGCCCCTTTATCTAATCTCATTTGCACCCCTGGTCCTTGTTTTTTTTTCAGGTCAAAAAAAGATCCCAGGGTGTCATTGTCTATATCAGCATTTTGAATGTTTGAATCAGATGTAGCGTAGTCTTCTTTGTTCAAGACTGAATAGATTCAATTCTTTTTAGCCTGTCTGCATACGACATGCCTTTTAAACCGGGATAATTCTGGTCGCTCTTCTTTGCACTCTTTCTAGAGCAGCAATATCCTTTTGTAACGAGGTGACCAGAACTGAACACAATATTCTAGATGAGGTCTTACTAATGCATTGTAAAGTTTTAACATTACTTCCCTTGAAAATGTGTGGAAATTTTGGGGTGGGTGTGGGGGTGTGGGGGTGTGGGGGGGTCTCCAATCCGCTCTGGTGCTCTCCTGCCTGCTCCCTGTGTTTCAGTGCTGCTGTCTGACGGGTGCAGTGATGGTTCATCCAGAGCAGGACTGCGAGAAGCGTTTCCAGGCTGCCGTTGGCGTCGTGCACAGCCTGCCCAAGAACGGTGAGTCAGAGGAGCAGAAGCTGGGCTCGGAACAAGCATTTCTATACCTAACCTGCGGTTACATCATTTTAACAATTCTTTCTTCCTTTTTTTTTAAATTTAGTAGTTTCCAATTGATTTTACCCGGTTTTTCTCCCAATTTGAAATATCCAGTTATTTTTAGGCTCAGCTCACAGCTACCACCGCCACACTGACTCTGGAGCGGCGAAGACGGACACACGCTGTCCTCCGAAGCGTGTACCGTTAGCCGACCGCTTCTTTTCACACTGCAGACCCGCCATGCAGCCGCCTCAGAGCTACAGTGTCGGAGGACAACGCAGCTCTGGGCAGCTTACAGGCAAGCCCGCAGGCGCCCGGCCAGACCACAGGGGTCGCTGGTGCGCAGTTTCTAAGATAAACATTCACACAATGCATGGGTTTGACACACGGCTAATAAGATATTAATACAAGAGAATTACACAAGATGACAAGACACCGACAACCTCCATACATCATAGCCGAGTAAGGAATGTGTTCTTATCAGTAACCTTCCACGAGCTTGCCTTTACATTGAGTTAGAGAAAATACCCAGACCAAACAGAGCTAGATAGAGAAACAGCACAAACAGCTCCTCCTCCTTCAAACAGCATCCTGATGAGTCTGTGACCAGCTGGATTGAACTGCTACGTGTTACAGCCTGTCAGACTGGACCAGGTCTCCAATAAGGACCCAGGAGGCTCATCCAGGAATCCAGGACTCTATCCCCATTGGATTTCAGATCTGCTATAGCCCGGTACAGGCTGGTTCTAGTGACCAGCAACCGGGCTGGAGAAAAATTCAACTCTGGTGACAAAGTCCCCCTTGGATCGGCAGAGAGACAAGTCGCAATTATCAACATTACTGTATAGATACCCTTATCAAAGCTTCCTGTAGTAAAAGCACAGCAAAGTGTAATGAAGCGCAGTGAGGTGTTTTAAAGCATATTACTAAATTATTATTATTTGTTTATTTAGCAGACGCCTTTATCCAAGGCGACTTACAGAGACTAGGGTGTGTGAACTATGCATCAGCTGCAGAGTCACTTACAACTACGTCTCACCCGAAAGACGGAGCACAAGGAGGTTAAGTGACTTGCTCAGGATCACACAATGAGTCAGTGGCTGAGGTGGGATTTGAACCGGGGACCTTCTGGTTACAAGCCCTTTTCTTTAACCACTGGACCAGGGTAAACTACAGTCAAGTCACTGTAGAACCGTGTGAAAAAGCATGGGGGGAAAAACTGCAAAAAAAACTGCAAAGATACCGTGGTAAACCTGCATAAGGGCACAGTTACTAATACATTCTCCACAGTGGTTTGTGTTCATTGATGGGATGTTGTTTTAAGATCTTCATCTACATTTAAGATCTCTCTCTAAGTGTGTGTTTCTCTGCAGGAGTCTACCGGCCGTCCCACGAGGTCATGCTCCGATTCTACAGCTTCTACAAGCAGGCCACCTGCGGGCCCTGCACAGCCCCCCGGCCCGGGTTCTGGGACCCCATCGGCCGCTACAAGTGGTGAGGGGGGGGGGGAGGGGGGGGGGGGGCTCTTACCTGTGTGATTGTCCAGAGTGATCAGTTTCAATTTTCAATCAATACTAAAAGAAATTTGATAAGTTCAACGACAAACGCTTCCACTAGAAGTCTTACCCCTAACATAGTTTTGCCCCCATGCTTTTCCCATTGTTAAACCATGTCATTCACCCTGGTTTGCCATGTTGATTAATATGCTTCACCACACCTCGCTATTCCTTACCTGTGCTTTACCGTGCTTTCACTGTGCTTTACTACACTGTGCTGTGCTTTTACTGTGGGAGACTTTTGTAAGGGACAGATTGGATTTCGATAATGGCGGCACTGTCTCTGAAGATCACAGTTGAAGTATTTCGGGATGTGTGAATGCATTATTTTAAATCTATGCTTGTGGTATAAACAGCATGCTGAGTGATCGTTCGTGGTGCGCGGTTTTGTACTCCCCTTGGGAGGATGTCCTAATGATCTCTTATACCTGTCGTATTGTAATCTAGGTGCAGTGTGTGCTGGAGTGAGAGTGCTGTTCTTGTTGAATGTAATGTTCAGTGTTAGGGGAGTACCCCAGGAGCTCAGTTTGATTGGCGGGTGTGTTTTGCGCAGGGACGCCTGGAAGCGGCTGGGAGGCATGAGCAGGGAGGGGGCGATGAGGGAGTACGTGGAGGAGATGAAGAGAGTGGCTCAGGAGGTACCCCCCGTCTGTCTGTCTGTGCGTCTGCCTGTCTGTCTGTGCGTCTGCCTGTCTGCCTGTCTGTCTGTCTGTTTCTATGTCTGCCTGCTGGGAGCAGGGTGGGGAGCAGGGTGGAGGGTGGAGGGAGCAGGGTGCAGGTTACAAGGATCAGGGTGTAGGGTGGAGGGAGCAGGGTGCAGGTTACAGGGATCAGTGTGGAGGGAGCAGGGTGTAGGGTGCAGGGAGTAGGGTGCAGGGAGCAGGTTGCAGGGTGCAGGGAGCAGGGTGTAAGGAGCAGGGTGGAGGGAGCAGGGTGCAGGTTACAGGGATCAGGGTGTAGGGTGGAGGGAGCAGGGTGTAGGGAGCAGGGTGCAGGTTACAGGGATCAGGGTGGAGGGAGCAGGGTGTAGGGTGGAGGGAGCAGGTTACAGGGATCAGGGTGGAGGGAGCAGGGTGTAGGGTGGGGGAGCAGGGTGCAGGGAGCAGGTTGCAGGGTGCAGGGAGCAGGGTGTAAGGAGCAGGGTGGAGGGTGCAGGTTACAGGGATCAGGGTGTAGGGTGGAGGGAGCAGGGTGCAGGGTGCAGGGAGCAGGGTGTAAGGAGCAGGGTGCAGGGTGGAGGGAGCAGGGTGTAGGGAGCAGGGTGCAGGTTACAGGGATCAGGGTGGAGGGAGCAGGGTGTAGGGTGGAGGGAGCAGGTTACAGGGATCAGGGTGCAGGGAGCAGGGTGGAGGGTGGAGGGAGCAGGGTGCAGGGTGTAGGGTGCAGGTTACAGGGATCAGGGTGCACAGAGCAGGGTGTAGCAAGCAGGGTGTAGGGTGCACGGATCATGCTGAGGGTTACAGGGAGCAAGGTGTAGGGTGCAGGTTACAGGGTGTAGGGTGCACGGAGCAGGGTGTAGGGAGCAGGGTGTAGGGTGCACGGAGCAGGGTGTAGGGAGCAGGGTGTAGGGTGCACGGAGCAGGGTGTAGGGTGCACGGATCATGCTGAGGGTTACAGGGAGCAGGGTGTAGGGTGCACGGATCATGCTGAGGGTTACAGGGAGCAGGGTGTAGGGTGCACGGATCATGCTGCAGGGTGCTGATCAGCCTCTGTTGCCCAGCAGGTCATCGACACCGTGCCCATGAATGAGAAGACAGCCTCCATGTTCCATCACTTCCAGCCTCTCTACCACGTGATCCACGACATGCCCAGGCCTCCAGACACTCTCCTCCAGCAGACCGGGGGTGAGGAGAGGGGAGGGGGAGGGGGGGTGGGACAGAGGGGGCGGGAGGGTTTGTGCATTTGTAAAAACACACAAGCATTAACACTCCAGGGCATTCAAAGCATTAACACTCCACTGTGCATTCAAACCGATTCGAACAAGGGAAGCACTGTGTGTGTGTTTCATTTCTATGTACATTACTTGATTACATTCATCAGTATTTGTTTTATAATCACTTCATTGCTTTCACGATTTTTTAAAACGTTAAAAACAGTGAATACAGCACTGAAAACAAGTTTCAACGCTACTCTCAAAACAGCAGGCTTTTTTAAACGGTATTTCCCCCAAAACAACACCGAACATAGTGTATGACGTTTGAAATGAAGTCTTTCTGACCAGCTTGTCTGTACAAATGAAATGAACTCGGGTTCCATCTGGAATGTGTAATGTTTCTTATCAATAAATTCACATTTACTATTTTAACTGTCATCTTTTCATACAGCGTAAAACATTATTTACTGAATTTAAAAAAAAAAAAAAACTGGTATTGTTTAAAATTGAAAATTATATAACATGGCTAGTCAAAGATCTGCACGCAGCTCCCAACAATTACTAGAAACGAAACCCCACAAGCAGATAACTTGAACTTAAAGCATATGTGGAAGTGACCCCAAATAGATGTTACTTTTCTTTAATATATGGTAAGCCTAGTGTTTCAAACATGTAAACTAAAAATAAAAAGGTCTTCATGAATTTCTGTAACAAACATACTGTAAAGTCTGCACAGGTGTTGTCTTTTCCAGTGAGCACGCACAGGGGTTGACGTGAGTCTGTGACCACTCTCAGACGGAGCGAGTTTGCTGGAATAAGATTTCTGCTTATTTTCAAAAAGGTTCCAAAAAAAATGGCGGCACTCCATTCCGGCTGCCAAAAAAAACTACAAGAACCACGACTTCTTCAAGACGTTTTGTTGACGCGTGGCGCTGGTGAGACAGCACAAGGCGTGGCTCGCTCGCGTTTCTGATCCCTGGACTGCAGAGGGTCTCTCACTGTGTGGCAGCGAGCCTCTCGCGGGGAACAAAAGTTAATTATATTTGTATGCCGTGACCCTGCCCTCTGACCTGTGCCCTCTGCCCTGTGTTTAGGTGAGCTGGAGGGCAGCGTGCGTGAGGAGTGGAGTGGGGATTGTGAACCCCAGGGGAACGGGCCGGTGTGGGGGGTCAGCGGACAGCCAGGTGAGGAGGGAGTTGGGGTTACCTTAGAAACTCCGATTGAGGGTTTTGAGATTAATTTCCGTGTCGTGTGCTGATCTCTCTCTGTGCTGTCGCAGACGCAGGGGCGGAGTTTAACCAGGAGAGTAACCATGTGACCAGCGACTCGGAGAGCGAGGTGTTCTGTGACTCCATGGAGCAGCTGGACACCGACAAGGTACGCAGGGGTGAGAGGTCACGTGAGGTCAGTGAGGTCAGCCCGAGTGCACGTCTGTGGTAAAGTGGTCTGCTTCTGTCTCTCATGCACTGCTATCTCCAGCAGGGGGAGCCCCAGAGTGATTCTTCAGCATCAGAGCTCCAGAGTCCTCTCAACCCTGTCGCCGCGGCAACACAGACAGGGACGGGCCAAGGCGGAGAGAGGGCGGGCCCAGGAGGTGAGGGGGCGGGCCCAGGAGAGGGAGAGCCAATGAGGAAGAAGGGAGCTTTGGGGGACGGACGGCAGAGTCACAGGAGTGAGAGACGTGAGACAGCTTGTTCAGTATATTTCAAAAGGATTTCAGTGCTGAAAATATTGAATTTGAGGCAGTTTGAGTGAGTCGGGTTGTGTGTTCTCATTTTAGAAGTCACGCACACTCAGCCCCCTTCAGAAAGGCTTCCACTTGAAATATTTGCCACTGAATTGATTACATTTATTAGTCATTCTATTCTATAGTATACAAGATAACAAGTATTAGACAGTGTATTAATAAACATTTAAATATTGATTTTAATGCCCCCCCCCCATTCTTTACAGGCCGGCGGAGCTCAGGGGGCATGGTCAGGGATGAGAGGGGAGTGGCAGGAGCAGGGGGAGGGGCTGGGGAAGGAGGACCTGAGAGAGGACACCCTGGCACTCTGGAGCAGCAGATTGCCCTGGCACTGCAGAGGCTGCAGGAGGACATGCACTGCGCCAGGGACAGGCTGCATGCACTGGAGCAGAGAGCAGACATGCAGCAGGTATCAGAGACGGGGGACTGGGGACAGGGACAGCTGCAGTCCCCAGTCCACACACACACACACACACAACAGACTCACTCTCACGCACACACACACACAGACTCACTCACACACACACAGACGCACACACAAACACACACACAGACTCACTCTCACACACACACACACACACACACACACACATACAGACGCACACACAGACTCACTCTCATGCACACACACACACACACACACACACAGACTCACAGCACAGCCGGTACAAAGTGCAGGACTGGCAAACCCAAGGGCAGTCGGGGGTATCCCGAGTGTGCGTGTTGCTGTGGTGAGGGAACACAACTGAGATTCTAAAGGATACCATCTCTCCTCTCTCCTCCCTCTCCCCCTCTCTCCTCCCTCTCCCCCTCCCCCTCTCTGCAGGGCCCCTCCTGGTGGCTGCCTGCTCTCTCTGGAGGCTCCCTCATCTTCCTCCTGCTCTGGCCCTTCCTGGCTCAGTGGCTGACTCACCTCCTCCGACGCGGGCGCAAGAAGGTGCAGCGAGCCACATGAGAGGAGAACCCAGCCCAGCCCAGCCCAGCCCAGCCCAGCCCAGCTATAAAGTGTACATTTACTTTGCATATAATTAGGCTAATTTTGCTGCAAAACTGTTTTTCTGATTTTTAGTTAGTGACAGTTTCGTGGTCACACACATTTCATGTTTTCCAGCCTGTGAACCAGAAGGCTGTTGCACGCAATGCTTCAGTCAGCCTTTCCAGCAACCAGCTGCTCTGTCACATCAGGGTTTGACTGAAGGACCAGAGAGAGCTGGCTCAGAGCTGCCTGTCCGTTCAGGGTCTAAAGGTGCAGAAACACTAAAAGAAACGAAACCCTTTCAGTCCTGAATTGTTTGTGTTACTTTTTCATGAAAAAAAAAACTTCTTGTCGAAATGTTTGTCATTTGTTTAGTTTCGTTCAGTGTTACTCAGTTCAGCTCTAGTGGGTGTTTAATATAAAGATAATCACAGTTTGAAAACATGTTATTTCCTCTCACCAGAGAGACATCGTTCTCTTAGTCAGTTTCATGCTGTACTGTCGATTTTTAACTTTTCCAGACGTTTTGATTTCCGCGTCGGCTCCTGTGAAGTGCAGCTCATCTTTCCACTTCCTGTGTTCAAGACCCCCTGTGGTTTCCTGTGGGGTCTTACAGCAGTGTCACACAGGAAGTGAACTGGTAGTGTTGTAGCTGGGAATAAAATGTGTATTATTGGAAGTCAGGAATGTTTCTAGGAGAAGAGATTCTGCACCCTTCAGCACCCAGCAGTGTTTAAGTCTTTTCATGATTGCAAAAATGCACTTTGAGAGAAACGCTGGTCTGCTGTACGTTGGTAAAGCTGGTTATTAAACACAGAGTTTCAAAAAACGAGTGCTGTGCCGTGTGATTCAGCTGAGCTGAGTGAAGCGGAGTCCGGTTTCAGTGGTTCAGTTTCAGTGGTTCAGTTTCAGTGGTTCTGACGGTTCAGTTTTAGTGGTTCTGACGGTTCAGTTTCAGTGGTTCAGTTTCAGTGGTTCTGACGGCTCAGTTTCAGTGGTTCAGTTTCAGTGGTTCTGACCGGGTTCAGTTTCAGTGGCTCAGTTTCAGTGGTTCTGACCGGGTTCAGTTTCAGTGGCTCAGTTTCAGTGGTTCTGACCGGGTTCAGTTTCAGTGGTTCTGACCGGGTTCTGTTTGGGTTTCACCGTCACTCTGGTCCTGTGTGACAGCACAAGCACGTCAGACTGACTGCCGCTGTTTTATTTGCACACAAGTCAGGCCTTCATCTCACTGTGAAGTTTTACAGTGGAGTGCTTGGGTTGACTCGGAGAGGCATGAATGATCATTTCCAATTACAGCCCATCCAGCCCCAACACAGCTTCTGTGTCTAAAGGCTGCTCCCTACACTGTAATCACAGCACACACGAAGCGATACGGTCCAGGACCCAGACTCCCCTGCAAACCAGCGCCAGGAAGTGCACTTCAACCAAGACAGCATCAGTGAAGACACTGAAGAAAACTGCTGCGGCCTCTTCAGTGGGAGCTACTCTATAAAGAGCATCTGCAAACCCAGGGTCTTACAGAGGCAAAAGCTAAGCCTGTAGCTCCCTTCCTCCAGAGCAAGACACCCAGTAACCCCACACACTGAGTGCTGGTCATGTGCTGAGAGGGAGCAGGCTGCAGAGAGAGAGGCAGGGTGCGGGTCCACTCTCGCACAGCAGCTGCACCCAGCGACCCCCAGGGTTTACTGCAATAACCAAGACCTGCATCTGCCCTCCGCCCTGCCCTGCCCTGCCCTGCCCTGCCCTCTGCCCTGCCCTCCACCCTCCCTGCTGCTCCCTACTGCAGTGCAGTTTTACGTTTGACTCTTGCTAACCAGTGGGGACTGCCTATCTTCAGATGTCACTGCCCGTTTACAGTGGAATAGCCTACAAAACTGTCTGATTTCTTTATATTAGGGGCAGTGGTGGTGGTAAAATGATTGGAATACAGACTCCCTCCCTCCCTTATCTCTCTTCCCCTCCCTCTCTTATCTCTCCCTCCTCCCCTCCCTCCACTTGTCATGAAGGACCTTCTTAGCACAATTTATAAAATGCATTCAGACCTCTAAATATCATTGGCATTCAGAACCTGCATTGAATTTATTTTTTAACGCCCCCCCCCACTTACAGAAATATACCCTAATGTATCCCAGGGCTCCTGGCCTTGAAGGGTATGAGGGGTAGCCCCCTTCCTCCAGAACGTTTTGGACAATGATTAATCTGACCTAAATGATTAAAATGACGTTTCTAATCAATAAAAGAAATCAACAACACTACTTGATTTGAAATGATAGATTTTGCAACTTGAGTTAGGAACCCATCACTGATTGGAGGGCACATGCAATCATATGCTGATCGTTATTATTTTATTTTCTTAGCAGACGCCCTTATCCAGGGCGACTTACAATTGTTACAAGATATCACATTATTTTTACATACAATTGCCCATTTATACAGTTGGGTTTTTACTGGAGCAATCTAGGTAAAGTACCTTGCTCAAGGGTACAGCAGCAGTGTCCCCCACCTGGGATTATTATTATTTGTTTATTTAGCAGACGCCTTTATCCAAGGCGACTTACAGAGACTCAGGTGTGTGAACTATGCATCAGCTGCAGAGTCACTTACAATTACGTCTCACCCGAAAGACAGAGCACAAGGAGGTTAAGTGACTTGCTCAGGGTCACACAATGAGTCAGTGGCTGAGGTGGGATTTGAACCGGGGACCTCCTGGTTACAAGCCCTTTTCTTTAACCACTGGACCACACAGCCTCCTACCCTCTGGTCAAGAGTCCAGAGCCCTAACCACTACTCCACACTGATCATGATTTACTTCACCCAAACAAACAGTGATCTTATTACATATACTAGAAAGAAAAGTGATCTTGCCTCGTTCAGTACGATTGTGTTTCTGGAGCTTTAGTTCTTGATGGTAATACTGTTGATAGTAGCTGTAGTGTAGAAATGATATTTCTCGTCACACTCTGCGCTGTGCTACCTATCCAAAAAACAAACAGCTCTTTAGGGAATGTAAACAAACTGGACCATCAAATAGGGTGCGGTCTGGTGCCCAGACAGAATAACTAGGGAGAGATGTAGTGAAGACTCACCTTTATAATCCTTTACTGTGAATCTGCTGGAGGTAAACGCAACAGGACAAGTGTGTTATGGTTTTGCGGTTGCTCTCTGGCCTTATAGAGGTAACTCACACCCACACAGAGCCCAGCATGCTGTAACTGCACTCGGATGTTAAAGTTACACAGTTGTTTTTGCTCGGGCTCTGGAGTTGTGCCAATGTTTTCCATTTTGTGATTGGTTGGATAGATTTGGACACTATTGTGTCACACACACACACACACACACACAGCGCAGCAGCACAATGAGGAATCTGAAAAGCAAAAACATTATTCGTTTGTTTTCATGTCGACAACCACAGAGCTCGTGTTTTAAGATCGTGAAGACCAAATGGTGACTATTTCCGTCGCCCTGATGTGGAATTCACAGCTGTGTAAAATATATTCACGTACACACGTTCGTATCGTTACTATTAAGGCTAGTAATATTGTTAAAAGGTGTACGTCACTTAATTATAAAATCAAAAGGTACTGTTAACTTGCATTGCAGACTTTTCTGCATAAACGTGTATCTTGTTAGAGAAGGCCAGTAGTGCCTTATTAAGTATTTACACGATAAGTCATCTCCGTCATCACAGTTCCTGTATACTATTACGATGGGTGTTTTTGTAACGTGTGTTATTACCTTGACAACATTGACAAGTGTAGATGAATACACGTGATGGAATGGGACTATATTTAACCCAAAAACGGGGTAGGGGGATGCGAGACGACTGGATTTCATATTATAAACGCGTTATATCTGTTAACTGATTACGTGACACAAATTGAAACGTTTCAACAAAAACACCATCTGTACCAATTTAATCACAGTGTTGTAGTGACGGTGTCACTAAACAAACACACAAGCTAATCTCAGGATTGATTTATTTATTTTTTGGGGACTGAAGCTCATATTTTTATCGTGTTTATTTACACGCCATACTGCTCAGCGCTCAATCTAATCTCACTGCGTTTCGCCATCTCAGACAGGAGAGGGGCGTGCGCCTTAATATCCATCCGCTTCGACAAAAAGACGGTTCGTATTGGAACAAACTTCCCTCTTAAACACGCATAAATATATTTAGTATTCAAATAAGGATGATTTGTAAAAAACTTCAGCATTTTATAAAACGTGTAATCACCGAGAAACATTTTGTCAAAGGGACTATTTTAAAACTCGGGAGCAGACACTATTTTCAGGGAGGTGGAGCCTTTCATTTAATGGTACATAATTCGATAATACATGATTCATATTGTATAGATATATTCTAACAATATGTATTTAAAACGTTATGTTGCGTTAATTCTATTCTTTCATCTGTGTATTTAAAAAAAAAATAGGTTTTATACGGCTGCTACCTGAGTCACCCCCTGATATATGTGAATGGTACTGTCCGGTAGGTTGTTCTACAGTTTCTGGCTCGATAGGGCAAAACGGACTATGATTGACAGGCTTTCAGTCCAGTTGTATTGCGATTTGGGCTTAGCAACAGTGCACGTGCCGGCACGACCAATCACTGCGTGCTCGAGCGGGCCCGCGTTTGGTTACAGGACGCGGCATGTGATTGGCTAACAGGTTCGTCATTATCCGGTGGGTACTGGGAGAAGGAGTTTTCTAAACCGAGGTTTAAATGAAAGAGATACGGTTTGTTGACTACAACTTCCATAACACCATTGGTCACGCTCGGTTGCCGCATGCGTACTGAGGACAGCGGGGGTTTCCTATATAAGGGAGAAGCGCCTGTGCTGAGCAGTAGTTTGGAGTGGACGGCGGTGGCGGTGGTTGATGGTGCAGTGAAAGCAGGCAGAGTGTTTGAAGAGTTAACGAAAGCGGAGGGGGCGGGACTCGACAGACAGCCATACTTCCGAAGTGTGAAAGTGGGGGGGGGGATCACCAAAAAAAAAAAGACAAGATGATTTATTTTTTTGTGAACAAGAGATTTTTTTTTTTTAAAACAATCTGCAGTTAACTATTTTAAATGACCAAATGTTGCTAATTTTAAGAAGCAGCAAAAACATTATTTGCAAAAGCCTGAACAGCAACTAACAACAAAAAAAAAAACTTAACAAATACCAATTTATTTTATTTATTTATTTATTTTTAACCATAAAATATTAATGGTAAAGATGGTATAGTGTGCTTGTTGGGTTTTTATCGCTGGTCATCACAAAAAAAAAGAAAAATAAAATCATAATGTCAGACCCTGCTTCTGGACAGGAGGACAGACCTGACCCGAAAACTCCGGGTCACCCGGCGGGTGTGAGCGGCGCGGCCCGGGAGCCTCCCCGAGCCAATCAGGACGGCGGGATGGAGAGCGGCGCTAGGGGGCGCTCTGGAGAAGACCGCAGCAACTCCCAACCGCAGGCGCTGGGAGACCGAGAGGCGAGTCCGGGTAGAGGAGCTGGCAAAGTCCCGCCCAGGTACCCAGCGGCGGCACAGCCATGCCAGGCGCCCGGCGGGGACGCGGGGGGGACGGACGTTCCCGTGGAGCACGGCCGCAGCGGTGACCGGCCTGGGGAAGGCAATCGCAGCCAAGTCCAGTGCGAGAGCGGCGCGGCTGTTCGGCGGCTGGACCACGGCGGAGGCGGGGGCGGGGTTCAGAGCTTGCCCGGTAAAAAGAAACACCGGCGGCGGCCCTCCAAGAAGAAGCGTCGCTGGAAGCCGTATTTCAAGCTGTCCTGGGAGGAGAAGAAGGAGCTGGACGAGCGTGAGACGGCGCGGGCCTCCCGGGTGCGGGAGGAGATGTTCGCCAAGGGCCTGCCGGTCGCCCCCTACAACACCACGCAGTTCCTGATGGAGGAGCACGACCGGGAGGAGCCCGACCTCAAGACCGGGCTGGGGGCGCGGAGGCCGGCGGGGGTCAGCCGCTCCGAGGACACGGCCAGCGAGGAGGAGTCCGTGGAGCCCGAGGAGGAGGAAGAGGACGGCAGCGGGGGCAGCGACGGCATGGGGAGAGCCGGGGACGGAGGCGGGGAGTTCCTGCAGAGAGACTTCTCCGAAACCTACGAGAAGTACCACGCCGAGAGCCTGCAGAGCAAGAGCAAGCAGGAGCTGGTGCGGGAGTACCTGGAGCTGGAGAAGTGCCTCTCCCGCCTGGAGGACGAGAACAACCGGCTGAGGCTGCGGCTGAGCAAGAGCGGAGACAGCCCCAGGGTGAGGGAGCTGGAGGGGGAGCTGGAGAGGCTGAGGGCGCTCAACACAGAGCTGAGCACCGAGAACGAGGGCTGGAGACGGGGGGAGAGGGGGCTCGCTGGCTCCACGGCGGAGTGAACTCTAAAAAACAATGAGACTTTTAAAAAAATAAAAAGAGACGCGCGAATATAATACCGAATCAACCTGCTGTGTGTAAGTACTTTTATAAATCCGACGTCATCAATCCTGTTATAAATATTATTTTTTATTATTTTTTTTAAATCAAAGACGTCTTCCATTTTGAGGGATTTATAAATACAACTATTTTTTTTTTTAAAACGTGTTGGTCCTTTTTAATTGCAATATTTGTGTACATTTTTTTTTCCCTCCAAATGTTTAAAGGCTTTTTACATTTTCAATATGGAATGTATATATTTTAAAGCGAAAAAACAGATGAACGGAAGCTTTGTGTTCCTCTAGAACCGAGTCGAATGAAACTGTCTTGTGTTTACTTCGCTTACTCTAGAACCGAGTCGAATGAAACTGTCTTGTGTTTACTTCGCTTACTCTAGAACCGAGTCGAATGAAACTGTCTTGTGTTTACTTCGCTTACTCTAGAACCGAGTCGAATGAAACTGTCTTGTGTTTAGAACCGAGTCGAATGAAACTGTCTGTTTTTGACGTAGAACGCGTCGAATGAAAAAACTGTCCATTCAGCACAGGACCAACACAGCAAGTTTACTGTTAATGAAATGCATTTGAATAACTGTAAATATATCAAATATATATATATGTGCAACGTGCGGGGGTCGGCCCTTTTTTCTTTCCACTGTTTATTATTATTATTATTATTATTATTATTATTAATTTCTTATCCAGGGCGACTTACAATTGTTACAAGATACCACATTATTTTTACATACAATTACCCATTTTTACAGTTGGGTTTTTACTGGAGCAATCTAGGTAAAGTACCTTGCTCAAGGGTACAGCAGCAGTGTCCCCCACCTGGGATTGAACCCACAACCCTCCAGTCAAGAGTCCAGAGCCCTAACCACTACTCCACACTGATGCCCTATATTAGCATGTTGCTGTACAGTGAGAGCCCCCACCTCTTTCTGTCTGTCCCTCTGCCTCTGTCTCTGTCCCTCTCTCTCTCTGTCCCTCTCTCTCTTTCTCTGGCAGATTGTTTGTTTATTTTCAAGAGTCCAGAGCCCTGACCGCCACTCCACACTGGTTTTTAATGTATGTCTTTTTTGTAATGAAATGGGGAGATGGCGGAAGGGCGCTCGGTTTCAGGTTTAAGTGTGGTTTCTGCTTATCGAGATGCTGAAGTTCACCGGAAGACCGGGTCGAGTTGGCCGTGCTCTTCAGCGTCCTCCGGTGAGACACACACCGAGCCCGAGGCAGTGTAGCGCGGCTGTGCATGTCTGCTCGATCGGGGACGACTTTACCATTTTTTAAGAAGTTTTTAAAACAGTTTTTGTGAACTCGATGGAGTTCGAGAAGTTGCCCTGCCAAACACAACACAAAACAAGCAAACAGACAAACATTATGTAATCTAAAATATCTACTTAATATGGTACAATTATACACGCAGCGACTGAAGGCGATGTAACAGATGGTAAATATTATCTCTCTCTCTCTCTCTCTCTCTCTAATAGTGATCGCTGTCGGATGCAGAAACGGTCACGGGTGTTTTTCAAACTTTTACGCTAGAGTCAGGGAGTATATCATAGTCCGATCAGCTGGGTTTTAATTAATTGCATTAACGGAGATTCATGTCGTTGGGTGATTACCCGTGTGTGTTTGCGCACAGACTGGATTCCACAGGTGTCGGTTCGGTCCATTCTCGAATGGGCCGGGTTGGTATTTACGCGCAGAGGTTCGAGCGGTTCGGTCCATTCTCGAATGGGCCGGGTTGGTATTTGCGCGCAGAGGTTCGAGCGGTTCGGTCCATTCTCGAATGGGCCGGGTTGGTATTTGCGCGCAGAGGTTCGAGCGGTTCGGTCCATTCTCGAAATATTTGCGCGCAGAGGTTCGAGGGTTCGGTCCATTCTCGAATGGGCCGGGTTTACGCGCAGAGGTTCGAGCGGTTCGGTCCATTCTCGAATGGGCCGGGTTGGTATTTGCGCGCAGAGGTTCGAGCGGTTCGGTCCATTCTCGAATGGGCCGGGTTGGTATTTGCGCGCAGAGGTTCGCTCCCCGGGCTGCAGCTCCGTGTCGCTGCGCAGCCTCCTGCATAGGGAAGTCCCTTTGACTCGCTTTTCTTTCTGCTGTCGAAGAGTTTCCGATAGCGGTGGGCGGGTGCAGCGATTTCCTTATTATTTTTATTAAGAAATTACGTTATTTCTTTATATAAAAAAATAAAAAATAAAAAAACGCACACATTTAGCGATTTGATGGCTTCTAATTTATCATTGTAATTATATTGATTAAAATGATCAATTATTATTATTATTATTATTATTATTATTATTATTATTATTTTATTATTATTATTATTATTATTATTATTTATTTCTTAGCAGACGCCCTTATCCAGGGCGACAATGATTATGATACAACAGGTAATCCCTTGACGCTTCAATGTAGAAAAAAAAAATGTTTTAAAAAAAAAAAGTCACGATGGAGTGCATCAAAACACTTCACAATAACACGTGTAGGTGGGGTATAGGCTGTACAGTGGTAACGTGTAGGCGAGGGTATAGGCTGGAAGGTGGTAACGTGCGTGTGCGTGTACGTGTACGTGTACGTGCGTGTCTCCCCATGTGCAGCGCTTGATCTCGGCTCCTATTGGATGTATAGAGGAGTTCTATAAGACATGCATGCGAAATATGACTTAGAAATGGTGCCGTATTGAGGTAGTATTCCTTAGAGACAGTACTCTCTGAATGTATGGTCTTCAGATTTTGTACACAGCTGCAATCTATGATTTTCCATTATCAGTGTTTTTCAGTAAGAAATGTTTCAAAGCCACGTCATTCAGGGATCCATTCCAAACGTCTTTAATATTTTAAACGGGATTCTTGTGTCTGCAGATAATACAAGCCCTGCACGCCGATTCTATCGCACTCGTTCAATCAATCGATGTTTATTTTATATAGCGCCTTTCATAGTGGACCGCCATCACAAAGCGCTATCTCTGTCTGTCTGTCTGCCTGTCTGTCTGTCTGTCGCTCTTGCATTGTTTGGTGGAGCTCATGACTGTGTGTGTCTCCAGTTTGCAAGGGAGGACTGGCGCTGACACACACACTCGTTTATCGGGAATTTGAAGAAGGTATCGCGGGAATTCAGGAAGCCTTCCCGGGACAGTAAATGCCAGTACCATAAACTGAGCACACGAGAGATCAATCGGGATACAATACTACTGCAACAGACGCGCAATATCGATCGGTTGTCAATACTATAGCAGTGACATGATCAATGTCTCCTATTGGATGTCTAGAGGATTTCTAAAGAGAGTTTCGTTTGCAGGTCCCGTGTTTTTTTGTGGCGATCCTGTTGATAATAAACGCGTTAGAAGCATTGCAGAAAGCAGACTGGTTTGCAAAAATGAAACTGATCAAGCCGCCGTGACGCTGGGAGCATTTCCCAGCGCCCACAGCGGTCCGGGAAACACGTTGCTAAATGGATGCGAGCGCGTCACACGTGTCGTCATTAAAAAGCGTTTTTAAAGTTTAAACCAGCACACCACGGCCCAAAATTTAACAAAAATACACCCTTCGAATATTTTTACATTATTATTATTATTATTATTATTATTATTATTATTATTATTATTATTATTATTATTATTATTATTATTATTTTAAAACGGTTTGTGAACTGTGTTGCCCGGGCAAAACTTGAAAAAAACACATGACGCAATATAAACTAGATCTATAGACAGGAAACTTACCGCGGTGCAATCGTGCACGCAGTGACTGAAGGGGGTATAGTATTGTGCTTGCTGATGGATATTGCCAAGCTATCTTTAGTTTTATACACCATATAAAATTAAACTCTCTTGTGTAATGTTTATTAAATTGCAGCGCACTAACAGGGACACGTTTTGGCAGTGGTCGAAGTTCTATCTGTTTCATAATCTGCGTAATAATAAGCAAGGATACATATACTGTATTAATGCATACACTGTGCGGTAGGACCTCTGAGAGACCTCTCGTGGAGTCCTGAAGTGTGCAAGTTTTGATTACCGCTAGAGGGCGCTGTCTACGCCCGGAGAACACAACTGAAGCTCCACAACCCCTGTGTTGAAATGCAGAACGCTTAGTGTGAAGCTCGATTTATTTTTTTTTTTTTAAATAACAATTTCGTAATTCGACATTCAGGCCAGAATGCAGGTGTTTCCACATCAGATGCGTCCAGCAAGTTTTTCATGTCGCACGCGTAAGGCCCAAACGAAAACCTGGGAGTTTCCTGGCAGTCACCCCCAATGCCTCTCTGCTGACGTGTCCCTGCATTCTCCAGTCTGCCGGCGGTTGTTTTAAGGGCAGAGATGTGCCTTCATCATATTTAAAACAATAGCACAAATCTCAATAATAGTAACAATAAAAACACATGCATCTATATTGTACACCTTATCCCAGTGTATGTGTAATATACAATATCTCAAATTTGTGAGCCCAATGGGACTCTAGCTGCTTGTTATTTATTATACCAGGGATATTTTTTTCGATACCACACTACATTTTAAAAACTTTAATTTCACACACACACACATTATAACAACTATAGGTTAAACGATTCTGTACAGGAGTAAGAACACTGATGTCCCGCCTTCCTCCTAAAAAAACAAAACAGCAACAACACACTACCAGTCATAAGAATGGATAGAAAGATCTGCCAGGGTGCCAGTCAAGGAGTTTGTAAAAACACAGACTGCTGATGCTGCCCTGCCCCCCAGCCTCTGTGAAACGAGGTTCATGCGCACTGCAAAATACCGGCTGTGTTTAACAAACAGTTTATTATTTATTTCTTAGCAGACGACCTTATCCAGGGTGTCTTACAATTGTTACAAGAAATCACATTATACAGATACCACATTATTATTATATACAATTACCCATTTATACATTTGGGTTTTTACTGGAGCAATCTAGGTAAAGTACCTTGCTCAAGGGTACAGCAGCAATGTCCCCCACCTGGGATTGACCCCACGACCCTCTGGTCAAGAGTCCAGAGCTCTAACCACTACTCCACACTGTACACCGCCAGCACGCCTGTTTACACACACAGGTCTTGAAGATTTCAGCATCAGTGAAGCAGAGCTATTAAGCTACAGGAGCTAAAGAAATAATAATTCCCCAGTCCCAGATGAGATTTATCCGAGGGTGCTTAAAGATACAAGGGTAGAAATAAGCTGACCACTGGGCTGGCTACTATCATGAATAGTTCAATAGAAACAGGTGAGATCCCTGAAGTCTGGAAGCTTGTGTTGTGCCATTATTTAAAAATGTTGTTGAAGCTGACACCCTGGGATCCTTCAAGAAGCTGCTTGATGAGATTCTGGGATCAATGAGCTACTAACAACCAAATGAGCAAGATGGGCCGAATGGCCTCCTCTCGTTTGGAAACTTTCTTATGTTCTTAACACACTTAAAGACGGACATGTAATTGGATACTGAACTGGTCAGAAAGCAGAGAGTAATCGTGGAGGTGGCAAATCAGATTGGGGGGGTACTTAGTGAGGCACCACAAGGGGCTGTACTTGAACCCTTGCTGTTCCTCGTTTATATAAAGGACCAAGATACACATTGCAAGTACAAATTTGCAGAGGATACCAAACTTGGGGGCGTAGCAGACTTTGAATCCACAGCCCAGCTAATTCAAAGGGACTTGGAGCTTCTCTGTAACTGGGCAAGCTTGTGGCAAATGAATCTTAATGTTACGAAATGGAAAGTATTGTATATTGGGTAATAATCCATGTTATAAGTATAACAATGAACGGGATGGAAGTAGGGGACGAGGACTTTGAAAAGGGTCTCGGGGGGGGGAGTATAATGGAGTCATCACTAAAGGTTTCTCGCCAATGAAGAAATTAAAAAGGCTAATATAATGTTAGGCTGTTTTGCAAAAAGCGAGGAATTCAATTCTAGAGAGGTGATGCTAAGATTCTACTATGCCCTGGTGAGACCCCACCTAGAACACTGTGTGCAGGTCACCTCACTACAAACAATACATCACTGCACTCAGGGTCGGATATATATATATATATATATATATATATATATATATATATATATATATATATATATATATATATATATATATACAATATCTAAAAAATGAATAAGTAGCGTGTGACTGCATGGATCGGAACATGTCTGTTTTCCCAAGCCGTACTGCGTTGGAGGAGCAGGGACTGCCTGATCACATGGCTTGACCTGCGATCAAGTCACGTGCCACTGTTATCAGGTGTGCTGCGGCGCGCACGTGACACAGATCAGAACCTGTAAATGTCTGACGCAGCAGCGTCGAGGAAGTGCGAGAGCGACGCTGAAAAGCAGAAACACGTACAGCGTGAGGAAGATACGTGAAACAAAACGCCAACACTGACACGCTGCTGTAATACAATACCAACAAATATATGTGAAGGTACCAGTACTTCAGAAAATGCATTGGAGAGAAATCAACTGGAGGAAACAACCTAGGTTTATATGGATTACAGTGGGGCAATCTCCATGGAAAAATAAAAATAAGCCTTTTTCTCACTCTGTTTTGGTATTATTATTTATTTCTTAGCAGACGCCCTTATCCAGGGCGACTTACAATTGTTACAAGATATCACATTATTTTTTACATACAATTACCCATTTATACAGTTGGGTTTTTACTGGAGCAATCTAGGTAAAGTACCTTGCTCAAGGGTACAGCAGCAGTGTCCCCCACCTGGGATTGAACCCACGACCCTCCGGTTAAAAGTCCAGAGCCCTGACCACTACTCCACACTGCTGCCTCTAGTAGTTTCGGGTTGTGTGCGTTTCCATGTAGTTTTCCTTTAGACTGATAAATTCTCGTTCCAAATGCAAATAAACTAATTCATGTTAAAATACGGGAGGCTGTGTTTGTGCCTGATATCGTACAGTTTTCTTAAAAGGGGTTTCCACGAAGTTTTTAGGTTGTCTTAAAGCACAGCCTGCCTCATTTGGTTCCCCCCCAAAAAACAACAAAAAAACAGACATGCTGTAGCGTTATAAAAACAACAACGCATAAGAAAGCGCTGTGTACTATCCTTGTATTATTTGCTAAACATTTTTTGACTGCATATATATTTACTACAAACCTATTATACACGTACATATTGGTAAGAGATAAGGACAACACATTTCCAGATAACCTGCTATTACAACAAAAGAGTCTGCAGTTTGCATTTCCCATTTTGTATCTGAAACTGCCAGTAACTAACGCGGTGGTCAATGCTCGTTTTCAAAACTGGCACTAATTCAAACATCGAATCAGGTCAAATATGGATCAGCTCAGACTGAATAATTTCACAGTAAAGGTAAGCAAATGCATATACAGAGGGGCCCCCCAAAACGACAACAGCCCCGGGCCCCCACTAAACTTAATCCGGCCCTGACTGCACTCGAGAAGGTACAGAGAAGGGCAATGAAATCTCTTCATCCGAGAGAAAAAAAGAAGGGAAAAAGGGGACTTGAAGTCTTTAAATCCTAAATGGTCGAGATAAAGTGAACCCAAGACAGGACTTCAAGTTTAGCACAGAGAGAAGAGCACAGAAGATAAATACATGGACTATAGCCTTCCAGGTGAAGGAGTTGGGCCAAAAAGACGAGATGGTGTGCTTTTAAATGAGTTCCCCTCAGTAGGGGAGAATGGTGTGCTAAAACGTTTCTTATGTTCTTATGAAACCGTTGAGCCCCACCCTGCGATGTGAAGTCCTGGCACACGCCACGTTAGTGTTTGTGAAACAGACCTGGCAGTACTCGAGGAAGCTACCCACATAACCGGATTACACTTGGGGTGCTGCCCGGCCCTGTTTTACCTGGATTGTCCCGGTTTTGAGAAGCGTGTCCCGGGATTTCAACATGCCTTCCCCGGACACTAAAAGATCCCGTTTTTTAATGTGATGCTTCCGCACCCATGCAGATGAACACAACAGCGCCGCAATGGCACCACGTTAGATCAATCAGGATACAATACTACTGCAATAGACTCGCAATATGAATTGGGTTTGTATATTGACAAATATATGAACATCATTTAGATCTTTTATTTAACATCATTGAATCAAATAAACTACATACAATGATATCGCAAAAGTCTACCGGAAGCCACACTAGTACTGCAGGACAGTGTTCATGTGAGATTTCGAAATAACACATTTTTGTCAGTTTTCTTTTTGTTATAGTCTATGGAAAACTACAAAGCGGTGTGTAATTCAGTATGTTAACCTGAAATTATTCAACAGCTTTCATTGGACTTTCTGTTGTGTTTCAGAAAGTCCAATGAAAGCTGTTGAATAAGCTGTTCTAGAAAGCTGTTCTAGAAAGCTGTTCTAGAAAGCTTTTCGTCGTAGCTGTAGGTCAGTGCTTAGAACGAGCAAGCGTAGTGAGTTAGCGTTATCTTTCACAGTATTGAGTCAATCCATTTGAACAGGACATCACAACTAAAGTGGACTAAAACCTGCTTAATCCACTAGTTAGACACATCAAGTGGACTACACCTGGTACGCTTCAATCGACCCGTCTGTGTTCACACACGACACAGCAGATCTGTGGGAGTGAACGAGGTCCAGCGCCGTGCTAACAACACGCGGAAGAATGTAGCGTTTGGGAACTCTGGGAGTTGTAGTCCTTTGACTACCTTCGCACCCAAAGCGGACTGAGCGTGATTTCGCTGCAAGACTACAACTCCCAGGTGCCACTGTGGACGCGCACGTGTAAGGACTGGAAGGTGGCTGATTCAAGTGCTGCTGGGCAGCAAGCTGCTCAATGGATCGGTCCGTCTGGCGCTGAGCGGAGGTGGGTTGTGTCTGTGGTCGTGCTGTATCTATGTATTTTACAGTTCGCTTTTGGTTATGTGTTCCATTTCATGCTTTGAAACATCTCTGTAGAACTCGGTACAGTTTAGAACGTTACATCTGTTCTAGAACGTATCGTGGAATGTTGATTTTAAAGTCCACGTGGCGCTCCTGTAACAAAGGAGTCGAGTACTGCCTCTTGTTACGTCGCTGTGACGTCACCTATATTTAAAACGGAAGAATTTTATAACCTTAAAATACTGCCTGGGGGTTTAATTGATCTGTTTGTACACTTAAATCATATTTATCTGTCTATATAAACACCACTGTTGTATGATTGTATTGCAAGATATTTCTCATTATACGTAATTATACAGTCTGTGGATGACGTCATGATTATTAGAATAGAATGTTCATTCCCAGAGGTTCCAAGGGTCCCAGTTTGAAGATAAACTCTCGTTCCATTTGTTTCCAAGCAACATTTGTTCCATAGCAGTGATTGATCACACAGACTGTGATGTCTTCAGCAGTGTGATCGTCACTGTGCCTCTTAAGTGTTCTACAAACCGGTCTGCTAAACGCCTTTTAGTTTCCCCAGTATACAATGTGTTCCATTTCTTGCAGATCATGCAGTAGACTATTCCTTTAGCGGTACATGTAAAATGTTCATGAATGTTGAATGAAGATCTAATGCCTCTAATCTCTGTTTCAGAATGAATGTATTTACAGGTATTACATCGTGGTCTATTACATGGATATGTGCCTTTCAAAGGTTCCCAGGGACGAATAGCAATGTGTACCACATACTCTCTGATATTCTTGTCTCTTCTATATGACATCAAGGATGGAGTCTTGAAAGCAGGCGCTGTAGATGGGTCTTGTTGTAAAATTGTCTGTATCTTTCTGTTGGTAGGGTGGTAAGTGAGGACCAGAGGGATTAGGCTTTGTAGATGGGTCTTGTTGTAAAATTGCCTGTGTCTTTCTGTTGGTAGGGTGATATCATCTTTGTGTTGTATATTGTTATTCTATAAAGACCGGTTTGTGATCAGTCACTGCTATGGAACAAATGTTGCTCGGAAACAAAAGGAACGAGAGTTTATCTTCAAACTGGAACCCTTGGAACCTCTGGGAATGAACATTCTATTCTAATAATCATGACGTCATCCACAGACTGTTTGTATAATTACAATTCTTGAATAACAAGTTTACTGCACTGCGTTTTCTTTTTAAACAGCTGAGGAAGGGCTTTTGAAAATAATTTTTTAAAAACTTTTTGTGTGCATCTTTTAAAAAAAAACCTTTTCTTTCATATGGCTTCAATTTTGTACACTGCAGTTTCATTTATATATACTGTATGTATGTGTATATATATGCACATTTTTTTTAGCCCTTCAAGATGACAAATGTGTCCCACGAATAAGAACGATGCTAACTTTCTTGTTTTTTCAAAGAGGTGCACGAAACCGGGTTTAAAATGTACTGACGGGTTGGATCGGGTTATCTGAATGGTCGGTTTCCTTCAGGTGATCCCCGAGTCGCTCTCAAATCGTTTGAACAGGCCGCTCTGTCCCTCGTGTTCCTTCAGGGGTTACGGGGAGAAACTGGGCCTGATCTAATGCATGGCTTCTTTTCTGTGCTTATTTGAGTGACGAGTTTAGATCTCAGCTGGGTATTGAGAGGAGCTTGTTTTCCTTCTTGTTTTGAACAGGGATCAGGAATCTGCAGCGACGAGGTCACAGTCCAGCCACTGCTGGAGCAGCGAGATCACAGAGGTCACAGTCCAGCCACTGCTGGAGCAGCGAGGTCACAGAGGTCACAGTCCAGCCACTGCTGGAGCAGCGAGGTCACAGAGGTCACAGTCCAGCCACTGCTGGAGCAGCGAGGTCACAGAGGTCACAGTCCAGCCACTGCTGGAGCAGCGAGGTCACAGAGGTCACAGTCCAGCCACTGCTGGAGCAGCGAGGTCACAGAGGTCACAGTCCAGCCACTGCTTTCCAGCACAGGTCAGTGTTCTGCATGAAATCTCCTAGCAGTGGAAGTGATGCAGGATCTGCTGGTCACATTGATCCTGTGCTAGCAGGTGCAGTTGTTTAACTGTGACTGTTAGAGTCCCTCTGTGGTGTAAAGGGCGTGTGTGTGTGTGTGTGTGATGGTTGTGCGGGGGTGTGTGTGATGGTTGTGCGTGTGTGTGTTGGTTGTGTGTGTGTGTGATGGTTGTGGGGGTGTGTGATGGTTGTGTGTGTTGGTTGTGTGTGTGTGTGTGTGTGTGATGGTTGTGTGGGGGTGTGTGTGTGATGGTTGTGTGTGTGATGGTTGTGCGGGGTGTGTGATGGTTGTGCGGGTGTGTGTGTGATGGTTGTGTGGGGGTGTGTGTGTGTGATGGTTGTGCGGGGTGTGTGTGTGATGGTTGTGTGGGGTGTGTGTGATGGTTGTGTGTGTGTGTGTGTGTGTGATGGTTGTGCGGGGTGTGTGTGTGATGGTTGTGCGGGGTGTGTGTGATGGTTGTGTGTGTGTGTGTGATGGTTGTGCGGGGGTGTGTGTGATGGTTGTGCGGGGTGTGGGATGGTTGTGCGTGATGGGTGTGTGTGTGATGGTTGTGCGGGGTGTGTGTGCGATGGTTGTGCGGGGGTGTGTGTGATGGTTGTGCGGGGGTGTGTGTGTGATGGTTGTGTGTGTGTGTGTGTGTGTGATGGTTGTGTGGGGGTGTGTGTGTGATGGTTGTGCGGGTGTGTGTGTGATGGTTGGGGGGTGTGTGTGATGGTTGTGCGGGGGTGTGTGTGATGGTTGTGCGGGGGTGTGTGTGATGGTTGTGTGGGTGTGTGTGATGGTTGTGTGTGTGTGTGTGATGGTTGTGCGGGGGTGTGTGTGTGATGGTGGTTGTGCGGGGTGTGTGTGATGGTTGTGTGTGTTGGTTGTGTGTGTGTGATGGTTTGTGCGGAAGTGTATGTGTGTGTTGGTTGTGTGTGTGTGTGATGGTTGTGTGGGGTGTGTGTGATGGTTGTGCGGGGTGTGTGATGGTTAATGGGGTGTGTGTGATGGTTGTGCAGGGGTGTGTGTGATGGTTGTGCGGGGTGTGTGACATGATGGTTTGTGCGGGTGTGTGTGTTGGTTGTGGGGTGTGTGTGTTGGTTGTGCGGGGGGTGTGTGATGGTTGTGCGGGGGTGTGTATGTATTGAATTTATGCAGGTGTGTGTGTGATGGTTGTGTACAGGGGGGGTGTGTGTGAATTGTACACTGCAGTTTCATTTATATATACTGTATGTATGTATATATGGTTACATTTTTTTTAGCCCTGTATTGATGACAAATGTGTCCCACGAATAAGAACGATGCTAAATTGTCTTGTTTTTTTCAAAGAGGTGTGTTAGTTTGCGGGTGGGTTTAAAATGTACTGACGGGTTGGATTGGTTATCTGAATGGTCAATTTCCTCCAGGTGATCCCCCGAGTTGCTCTTTTTTTTTCAATCGGTTGTACAGGCAGCTCTGTAATTTCTTGTTCCTTCAGGGGGTGGGTGATGGTGGGCCTGATGTAATGATGGGTTTTTCTGTGTGTTATTGGAGTGGGGAGTTTAGATCTCAGTTGGGTATTGAGAGGAGCTTGTTTTCCTGATGTTTTTGAACAGGGATCAGGAATCTGCGGGGGGAGTGTCACAGTCCAGCCACTACTGGGGAGCAGCGAGATGGTTCACAGAGGTCACAGTGTTGGCCACTGCTGGAGCAGCGAGGTCACAGAGGTGTGTTGGCCACTGCTGGAGCAGTGAGGTCACAGAGGTCACAGGGGTGTGTGATGGTTGTGCTGGAGCAGCGAGGTCACAGAGGTCACAGTCCAGATGGTTGCTGGAGCAGCGAGGTCACAGAGGTCACAGTCCAGCCACTGCTGGTTGCAGCGAGGGTTCACAGGGTCACAGTCCAGTCACTGCTGGAGCAGCGAGGTCACAGAGTCCCACAGTCCAGCCACTGCTTTCCAGCACAGGTCAGTGTTCTGCATGAAATCTCCCAGCAGTGGAAGTGATGCAGGATCTGCTGGTCACATTGATCCTGTGCTAGCAGGTGCAGTTGTTTAACTGTGACTGAGTCCTCTGTGTAAAGGGATGGCGGTGTGTGTGTGTGTGTGTGATGGTTGTGCGGGGGTGGTGATGGTGATGGTGTTGGTTGTGTTGGTTGTGTGTGTGTGTGATGGTTGTGTGTGTGTGATGGTAAAGCGGGGTGTGCGATGGTTGTGCGTGTGTGTTGATTTAACGATGTGTGTGTGTGTGATGGTTGTGCGGGGGTGTGTGTGATGGTTGTGTGTGTTGGTTGTGTGTGTGTGATGGTTTGTGCGGGGTGTTGGTTGGTTGTGTGTGTGATTGTTGCGTGATTTGTGCGGGTTGTGTGTGATGGTTGTGTGTGTTGGTTGTGTGTGTGTGATGGTTGTGCGGGGGGGTGTGCGGGATGGTTGTGCGGGGGTGTGCGATGGTTGTGCGGGTGTGTGTGTGATGGTTGTGCGCGGATGTGATGGTTGTGCGGGGGGTGTGATGGTTGTCTGGGGGTGTGTAAATGGTTGTCGCAGAAATTGTGTGCGATGGTTGTCTTGAGGTGTTTGTGTTGGTTGTTTGAGGGGTGTGTGTGTGTGGATGGTTGGCCGGGGGTGTGTGTGATGGTCAGGCGGGGATGTTTATATGGTTGTATTGAAGTGTGTGTGTTGGTTGGGGGGCGTGTGTGATGGTCAGTGCGGGGTGTGTGTGATGGTTGTCTTGAGGTGTGTGTGATGGTTATGTGGGGTGTTTGTTGGTTGGTGTGTGTGTGATGGTTGTGCGGGGGTGTGTGTGATGGTTGTTAGGGGTGTGTGATGATTTATGCGGGGGTGTGTGATGGTTGTCACGGGGTGTGTGTGTGTTGGTTGTGCCGGGTGTGTGTGATGGTTGTCTTGTGATGGTGGGTGTGTGATGGTTCCTGCGGGCGGGGTGTGTGATGGTTAATTTGGGGGTGTTGGGTGTGGGGGTGTGATCATTGGGGGCAATGATTTATGGTTGTCAGGGGTGTGTGATGGTTATGCGGGGTATGTGTGATGGGTGTGTGTGTGTGATGGTTGTGAGGTGCGGGATAAGTTTGATAAGGGTGTGTGTGATGGTTATGCGGGGGTATGGTGTGATGGTTGTGCGGGTGTGTTGGTTGATTTGCGGGGGGTGTGTGATGGTTGTGCGGGGTGTGTGATGGTTGTGCGGGGGGTGTGTGTTGGTTGTGCGGGGTGTGTGTGTTGGTTGTGCGGGGGGGTGTGATGGTTGAACGGGGGTGTGTATGATGGTTTTGTCGAAGTGTGCTGTGGGGGTGTGCGTGTGATGGTGGTTGTGAATTTGTCGGTTGTATGGTGGGGTGTGTGTGATAGTTGCGCGAGGGGTGTGTGATGGTTTATGCGGGGTGTGTGTGAAGTTGGTGTGTGATTTGATGGTTGTGCGGGGGTTTGTGTGATGGTTGTGCGAGGGGGTGTGTTAATTTAATGGTTGAAGGTGTGTGATTGGTTGTCAGCGGGGTGTAATATCTGATGGTTGTGTGGTTGTGGGTGTGTGATAATTTATGCGAGGTAATGTGTGATGGTTGGGGAGGTGTGTGATGGTTATGCTGGGGAGTGTGTGATAGTTGTGCTGGGGTGTGTGATGGTTGTGGGGGTGTGTGATAATTTGTGCGGGGTATGTAATGGTTGTCAGCGGGGGTTGTGTGTTGATGGATGGGTGTGTGGTTGGTTGGGGGGTGTGTGTGATGGTTGTGCGGGGGTGTGTGTGATGGTTGTGCGGGGTGTGTGTGATGGTTGTGCGGTGTGTGTGTGATGGTTGTGCGGGGTGTGTGTGATGGTTGTGGGGGTGTGTGATGGTTGTGCGGGGGTGTGATATCCTCTGCTCTCCCGAGGGGTGTTTGTTTGTTGCTTGTTTTGCAGTCGTTCTCTCTTTCCTTTGCAGCTCGCGATGGCGGACGCCCCGAGTCCCGTGAGCACCGCCTGCCTGCCCCCCAGGGAGGGAGAGGAGGGGCCGGACCCTGACCCGGGGGAGAGCCCCAGCGACGGGGAGAGCCAGAGCATGGGGCCCCACTCGGAGGCCAGGAGGAGGCACCGGCGGCGGCCCTCCAAGAAGAAGCGTCGCTGGAAGCCGTATTTCAAGCTGTCCTGGGAGGAGAAGAAGGAGCTGGACGAGCGTGAGACGGCGCGGGCCTCCCAGGTCTTGGGAGGAGATGTTCCAGGCCTGCCGGTCGCCCCTACAACACCACGCAGTTCCTGATGGAGGAGCACGACCGGGGAGGAGCCCGACCTCAAGACCGGGCTGGGGCGCGGAGGGTCATGGGGTCAGCTGGCCCGAGGACACGGCCAGCGAGGGAGGAGTCCGTGGAGCCCGAGGAGGAGGAAGAGGACGGCAGCTGGGGCAATGACGGCATGGGAGAGCCGGGACGGAGGCGGGGGAGTTCCTGCAGAGACTTCTCCGAAACCCACGAGAAGTACCACGCCGAGAGCCTGCAGAGCAAGAGCAAGCAGGATCTGGTGCGGGAGTACCTGGAGCTGGAGAAGTGCCTCTCCCGCCTGGAGGACGAGAACAACCGGCTGAGGCTGCGGCTGAGCAAGAGCGGAGACAGCCCCAGGGTGAGGGAGCTGGAGGGGAGCTGGAGAGGCTGAGGCGCCAACACAGAGCTGAGCACCGAGAACGAGGGCTGGAGACGGGGGGAGAGGGGGCTCGCTGGCTCCACGGCAGAATTAACTCCATGAACGAGGGGGAGGGAGCAGCTGGTGAAGAAACGCAGTGTGAGGACTGCAGTTTTAATTTCGCTGCTTGAGGATGTTTTGCGGTGGAACGTTTTATTATATACACATATATATATATATTTTTTAATTGTGTTTTATTTTTTGAATTTGACTTTTTGTTTGAGCCCAGTGCAGTGATCCCAGTAGAAATCTTAATGGGGGTTGGGGCTGGAGTTTAAACCCTTTTTGCTGTACTGGCCTTTATTATGTACTGTCTCCCACTGAAAGAAAGCAGGAAAAGTCATATTTCATTTTGCTTATTTACAAAAAAAATAAAATGTAATACCAATATGAAAAATAAAATAATACATTTAATTCCTGGCATCCATTATTTGTTGGAGAGAGAGTTCATCTAAAAAACAAGAGGGTTCATTTCGTGCTCACAAAATTGAAACTCGTCCTGCAGCTGCTGCACCCAGTCCTGGGGTTCAGAACTCCTCTTGTATTATTATTAGTTTATTTAGCAGACGCTTTTATCCAAAGCGACTTACAGAGACTAGGGTGTGTGAACTATGCATCAGCCGCAGAGTCACGTACAACTACGTCTCACCTGAAAGACTCAGGGTCACACAATGAGTCAGTGGCTGAGGTGGGATTTGAACCGGGGACCTCTTGGTTACAAGCCCTTTTCTTTAACCACTGGACCACACAGCCTCCTATAAATCTGTCTGTCTCCTCATAGCCTGAGTAAGTCACCTCTGAGTCTGTAGGTTTACTAGCAGGAGCTGTTTATGCAGTTATGAGAGGCACAATTTATTTATTGTCAAACTCCTGGCTCCTGATTTTAATAGTATGTTTAATTGAGGGGAGCTCTGAACCCCAGGACTGGGTGCAGCAGCAGGGCTAGCGTGAGTTTCTAACCCTGCTCAAACTCCAGGCCCCTGATCATTTCAATATTAATAATAATAATAATAATAATAATAATAATAATAATAATAATAATAGACTTCATTGAGGGGAGTTCTGAACCCCAGGACTGGGTGCAGCAGCAGCAGGGCTAGTGTGAGTTTCTAACCCTGCTCAAACTCCTGGCTCCTGATCATTTCAATAATATATTTAATTGAGGGGAGCTCTGAAACCCAGCCATTCCAAGTCCTGTTGGATTGTTTTAGAAAACTCACCTGTCAGGAAACCTTGAGACTCCCGAATAGAGGGAGACACGCCCCTGCAGCTCGCCCCATTCCTGAGTAGAGGGAGACACGCCCCTGCAGCTCGCCCCATTCCTAAGTAGAGGGAGACACGCCCCTGCAGCTCGCCCCATTCAGAGGTGCTTTGAGACGCTGCAATCCGTTACCTGCGCTCTTTGAAGTGGAAGTGGTTCTGTATTTTGAAAGTCTCTGTGAATTAGCAGGAGCGTGTCGCCCTGCTTTAAACTGGAGCAGAGCTCGTATTTATACACAACCCTTTCTAAGAGGTCAGCCCAGGTGACGTCCCGTTCAGGGCAATGGAAGACTACTTTCTTTAGATTTTTTTTTTTTTAATAAAAATAAAGTATTCTTATTATTATTTGGGAATTCCTCTTAATACTTGAGATCCACAGGATTTCTAATCTAGAATATTTTCTTGCAATAGGACAATGTGCTGCAGAGAGCAGCTGCAATGATGTAAACTCACCACCAGGCGGCGCTCCGGTCGGGATAGCGCGGGTCTGGTAGCATCGCGCGTTGCTGAGGCTCTTCAGTCTGGAAGCTGATTGGCTGGTTGGCTTTGCAGTTCAATATATTCACTTTGGGAGGACCCAAGTCTCCTGACGCTAGATGTCGCTGTTATATAACTGGACCTGCGAAGCGCCCGAATCTCAGCATCCGGGCTTGTTTGTTTTAGTTCTTTGTTTGTTATTGAAAAACAAAAATGGCTGAAAACGAAGAGCCCAAAGCCACCTGCACTTTTCTTTTTAAAAAAACGAACAAAAAATTCACAGCTCGGAAACGGAGAGCAAGCGACAGCGACGCGGGTGAGTAGTGAGTCGAGCAGGGGCCGGTTTGTGGAGTGGAGGTCCGGGAAGAACTGCCAGAGAGATCGGGGTCCTGTTGCAAACACACCGACCAATGATTTACTTCACTTCAAGTGGACTCAAATGCGGACTAGAAAATCCAAGAAAAAATACATATTTTTTATTATTGTCTCAAGCTTAAAATTCTAGGTGATGCAAAACGTTTGGCCTCAGCTGTATAAACCCTTCTTTACTGATCCGATCTGTGGAATTCAGCGTCAGATAAATATATAGAGAGAGAGAGAGGTAGGCTGTGAACTGTGCATTATATGCAGAGTCACTGACATTGATTTAACATCTAATCTTGGAGCACAAGGAGGTGAAGTGACTCGCTCAGGGTCACACAGTGAGTCAGTCAGTGGTCGAGCTGGGATTTGAACCGGGGACCTTCTGGTGAAAAGCCCTGGACTTTAACCACTGGACCACACTGCCTCCATAAAGGGATCCCTGTACAGAAAGAAAGACGCATTTTTATTACATCAACCACATTTAAGTAAAAACTGTCATGTCTTCTTCGTGCACATTTCAAACTGGCGGATCTGACTGTACTTGCATTTAAGCTGCCAACACGGCTGCATAGGCACAGAACAGTTTAACTCAGTGATAACGGACCATTAGTTGTTTTTAAAGTATATCAACTGAAATTGTGTTGCGTTAAACCTAACATGAAACTTACATGATTAAAAAGTAGGGCTGTGTGGTCCAGCGGTTAAAGAAATGGGCTTGTAACCAGGAGGTCCCCGGTTCAAATCCCACCTCAGCCACTGACTCATTGTGTGACCCTGAGCAAGTCACTTAACCTCCTTGTGCTCCGTCTTTCGGGTGAGACGTAGTTGTAAGTGACTCTGCAGCTGATGCATAGTTCACACACCCTAGTCTCTGTAAGTCTGCTAAATAAACAAATAATAATATATATATATATTGTGCGAGACATTATTCTCACAGATCTTACTGCCCGAACGTGACGGACATAAGAAATGTACTAAATAAAGTTTTCAGATGTACTCGTCATTTCAGAGAGAAACTGCAGCTGTCTCTGTAAATAAATGTTAATTAGTAAATGCATAGGACGGTTAGTCTTATCCTGTACTGAGTCAGTCCATTACGAATCGGATTTGCCTCGCCGCTGCTACGATCGGGATCTTGTTTAGTCTCATTCAGCAGCTGATCCGCCCGTGACGGTTCACTTCTGGTACGTTGCAATCGACCCAGGGGGACCCAGTCTAGTGTAATTCATGTAGCGGAATTTCACTTGTCTGCTGTTTTTAAAAAGCAGCGTTTATATTTTCAAGATCACAGGGTTATAGCAGCTTGTGATGGCAATGGTAAGACTTCAGTGAAATGGATGTGCTGGTGATATACCAAGCGATGCTATGCTGAAGAGACGTGATGCCCTTTCACACAGGCAGCAACAGCGATGAGGAGGAGAATGCGGTGAAGCGGAAGGAGAGGAAGGCTGGGCCGGCTAATCCCATGATCCAGAGGGTAAGAGAAGGGTGTAGGGTCACAATGTGGTACTTGTACCAAAACGTGACCTGGGCAATGTCAGAAAGTGGTAAGCTGCCACATTTTGGTACAGGTGCAATCAATTGCTGTGGTCGTCAGTGTGCTGGGAGGGAGTCCGGCAGGGTTTATTGGTAGCGGAGGTAGTGTGGGGTGTCGCATTCAAGGCTCAGGGGAACAGCTGCTAGGCTGCACAGCAGAAACTGGTATGGTATGCTATGCTGTAGTATTGCATTAATGTGATGTTCACTTCTGTGCTCCTCAGACGAAGAAGGTGGAAAAGGAGAAGGTGTCTTCCAGCGACAGCGATGGAGAACAAGAGAAGTCGAAGTCCAATAAAATCACCATCGAATACAAATCCACCAGATCTGCTGTAGGTAGCTCCTGAAACAACGGCAGGGACTGTGCTCTGAGGGCTCGTGCATGTCCGAGCAACGCAAATGTGTTTCTGTATAATATATCTATAAAAATGAGCCCTGTGTAAGAATGGAGAATGTTAGATGCTGTGAATCAAGGTGTGTAGAATTTGGATGTGATTTTAAAGCGTCATTTTGTAGCACACTTAATAAGTGGAGTCGATGCGTTTGTCATTGTGAGTATTTCTGCATGCAGTGCTGTGTTGAGTGTGTAATGGCTGCGGGTGCCGCTCCCCCTCTCTCTGTAGAAAGCGGAGGGTCCTGAGGACATGGGCGCCACGGCCGTGTACCAGCTGGACACGGAGAAGGACAAGGACGCGCAGGCCATCTTCGAGCGCAGCCAGAAAGTGCAGGAGGTGAGCCTCGTACCCCTGACTCACACAGACCTGCCTGTACTGGAGAATACTGACCCCTCACTGCCCTCACAGACCTGTCTGTACTGGAGAATACTGACCCCTCACAGACCTGCCTGTACTGGAGAATACTGACCTCACACAGACCTGCCTGTACTGGAGAATACTGACCCCTCACTGCCCTCACAGACCTGCCTGTACTGGAGAATACTGACCCCTCACTGCCCTCACAGACCTGTCTGTACTGGAGAATACTGACCCCTCACTGCCCTCACAGACCTGCCTGTACTGGAGAATACTGACCTCACACAGACCTGCCTGTACTGGAGAATACTGACCCCTCACTGCCCTCACAGACCTGCCTGTACTGGAGAATACTGACCCCTCACAGACCTGCCTGTACTGGAGAATACTGACCCCTCACTGCCCTCACAGACCTGCCTGTACTGGAGAATACTGACCCCTGACCCCCCACACACACTGACACACACACACACACACACACACACACACACACAATACTGGCACCTCAATTTGTATTATTCCAGTAACTTCTTGCATCTTTTAGAAAGATAATGGCAGTTCTAGCTACTAGTCGTCCTTTTCTTGCCTTGTAATATATTATTTTCGTCTTCAACAGGAGATAACGGGGAAGGACGATGATAAAATCTACCGTGGGCTCAATAACTATCAGAAGTTTATCAAACCCAAGGACACGTCGATGGGGAACGCCTCCTCTGGGATGGTCAGGTAGGACATGTCGACTGAGATCAGCCCGGTCTGGACCGAGACTCCTCACCTCGTTAGGATTGCAGCTCGCTGGCAGAACTCCTGAAACTGCAGATAAAAAAAAACAAAGACAGCAGAATGGAGGGCTCTCTGTTACTGTAATAAAATACACTTATTGTTGATACCTTGAAAGCAGTTTAACTGGTTTCCTTTAGTGTTACAACAAGACTCTCTCCAGCTGTCCTGTGATCGATGCTGCCTCACTCTCTGATAGAACGGGAGTCTGATCGATGCTCTCTCACTCTCTGATAGAACGGGGAGTCTGATCGATGCTGCCGCTCTCTGATAGAACGGGAGTCTGATCGATGCTCTCACTCTCTGATAGAACGGGAGTCTGATCGATGCTCTTCACTCTCTGATAGAACGGGAGTCTGATCGATGCTTTTCACTCTCTGATAGAACGGGAGTCTGATCGATGCTCTCTCACTCTCTGATAGAACGGGAGTCTGATCGATGCTCTCTCACTCTCTGATAGAACGGGAGTCTGATCGATGCTCTCTCACTCTCTGATAGAACGGGAGTCTGATCGATGCTCTCTCACTCTCTGATAGAACGGGAGTCTGATCGATGCTCTCTCACTGATAGAACGGGAGTCTGATCGATGCTCTCTCACTCTCTGATAGTTTTTCTCTCACTCTCTGATAGAACGGAGTCTGGATGATAGAACGGGAGTCTGATCGTGTCTCATCCTGATAGAAGTCTGAGTGCTCTCTCACTCTCTGATAGAAAGGGAGTCTGATCGATGCCCTCTCCTCTTGATAGAGCGGGAGTCTGAGGTGGGCTCTCTCAGCCTGATAGATCGGGAGTCTGATCGATGCTGCCTCACTCTCTGATAGGAGGGAGTCTGATCGCCCCTCCTCTCAAAAACTCTGATAGAACGGAGTCTGTTCTGTGCTGCCTCTGTCCTGATAGATGTCTCTCACTGATAGAACGGGAGTCTGCGAGGAAGGTTTTGCTGTGAATGGATGTTATAACAGTATCTTTCTGTGTCTCATCCTGATGAAGTGAGTTCTTTTCTATAGGAAAGGTTTTCCTGTTCTGTGACCACTTGAGGTCGACAGTGAGGTGGGACTACCAGCCTGACATCTGCAAGGACTACAAGGAGACTGGCTTCTGTGGCTTTGGAGGTAAAACTACTGCCCCTCCTCTCAAAAACTACCCCCCTCATCTCCATTTCCTGTTCTGTGCTCACTCTGTCCCGTCACTGTTTTTCTGTTCTGTGCTCACTCTGTCCTGTCACTGTTTTCCTGTTCTGTGCTCACTCTGTCCCGTCACTGTTTTCCTGTTCTGTGCTCACTCTGTCCCGTCACTGTTTTCCTGTTCTGTGCTCACTGTCCCGTCACTGTTTTCCTGTTCTGTGCTCACTGTCCCCGTCACTGTTTTTCCTGTTCTGTGCTCACACTGTCCCGTCACTGTTTTCCTGTTCTGTGCTCACTCTGTCCCGTCACTGTTTTCCTGTTCTGTGCTCACTCTGTCCCGTCACTGTTTTCCTGTTCTGTGCTCACTCTGTCCCGTCACTGTTTTCCTGTTCTGTGCTCACTCTGTCCCGTCACTGTTTTCCTGTTCTGTGCTCACTCTGTCCCGTCACTGTTTTCCTGTTCTGTGCTCACTCTGTCCCGTCACTGTTTTCCTGTTCTGTGCTCACTCTGTCCCGTCACTGTTTTCCTGTTCTGTGCTCACTCTGTCCCGTCACTGTTTTCCTGTTCTGTGCTCACTCTGTCCCGTCACTGTTTTCCTGTTCTGTGCTTCAGTTCTGTGCTCACTCTATCTTTTGTGTTCCACAGACAGCTGCAAGTTCCTGCACGACCGCTCCGACTACAAGCATGGCTGGCAGATCGAGAGGGAGCTGGACGAGGGCCGCTACGGGGCCAACGGTGAGACAAACGCGAGGCTGAGCCGCCAGGGAGGCTGAGCAAACGAGGTTGAGCCCGGGAGGCTAAGCCAGGGAGGCTGTGGTTTGCTGTTTATTTATTAAATTTAAATAAAATAAATTTTATTTTTGTCATGCACTTCACATAATTATAACATTGATGCACTGTAGACTCGATTTTAGACAAATTTACTTATTTCCATCAACAGTCACCAGAAATAAATAAAATGCAGGTTATAGCTTCAACGTAACCGTATCACATAGAGATTTGATCAGATGAACTATTAAAGACACTCCTGCATGTATCGTCTAGCAAACTTCTGCCACAGATTTCCACAGGTTCTAGAAGTAAAGGTGTCCTGTAATGTTCCAGATAGTTGACCCAGATTCTAGTGTGCCGGTTTTAAATCCAGTAATGTATAACGCTGCTGAAGGCATTGGCTGTAACAGGGTCTCCTCTCCTATCTCCTGAGCAGATGATGAGAACTACGAGGTGAGCAGCGATGAAGAGGACCTGCCCTTCAAGTGCTTCATCTGCAGGGAGTCCTTCAAAAACCCTGTCATCACCAAGTACGTTCCCCCCCTCTCCTCTCCTCTCCTCCCTCCCCGTCTCTATTCCAAGCCCCTGATTTCCTCTCCTCCCTGTCTGCAGGTGTCGCCACTATTTCTGTGAGCGCTGTGCGCTGCAGCATTACCGCAAGTCCCAGCGATGCTACGTGTGCAACGAGCAGACCAACGGGGTCTTCAATCCCGCTAAAGGTACTGCTTTGAAAAAAAATCACCTTCAGCTGAAGCCACTTTTTCAGAATCAGCGGCTTGAAATCTGGTTCTGGGAGACCTAGTCTGAGGTTGCTGCATCAAACCCCAAGTCTCCCTGCCTGGTGTGCCAGGCAGCGCCCTGAAACCTCGTCTCCTGAAACCAAGTTTCAAGCCACAAAGTGGCTCAGTGTTCCCTCAGCGCAGACGCACACACCCCCTTACTGTATAAACATGCCGACCTCTGTTTGACATGATGAAGGAGATGTTTTAATTCCACTCCTCTCTCTGCCTCTCTCCCTTCAGAGCTGATCACCAAGATGCAGAAGCTACAGGCTGGGAACTGTGAGCAGTCAGACAGCGGCGAGCAGCAGGAGCAGGACCTGTAACCTGCTCTCCGGAATTTCCATTTAAATGTGCGCTACCGTTTTTGAATGTGTAACGTGCATCTGTAACATGGCAAATAACTTTTTTCTTTTCTATTAAAAGTTAGTCGTTTCCCTGAGTATGAAATAAAAAGACAGACAGAGAGGACACAGGGATTAGTCTGATATTAGTTACAGTAAGATAGCACCAAACACAATCCTCGCTCTAGAGCGGTGCCCTCCCTGTGCTGAACGATGGCATCGTCACACTGTGTTAAACCAGTAAAGGATGTAAAATGCATTGCTGTTTCTGATGCACTAACTGAAAAGAAACAAAAAACCTGCATTCAGTGGGCATGTCATGATCCTTCCAGTTTAAGTAACGATATTGGCTGGAATCGCATCCTAATTTTAGTCTGCTAAAGGTGCCCCCTTTACAGGTGAACACATTGGTGAGATCTTACCTGTAATCCGAGAGGGGCGAACAACCAGGGGCGAACAGGGCGTGTTTACAACCAGTTGCCAAGCCTGAGTTTTCAATAGATGTGTTTTTGAGAAATGTGTTTTTTGTTTGTCTTTTTTATGCAATAAAAATGTCTTTGTTACCCTTTTGTCTTTTTTTTTTCAGTGTGAGGACTCCAGGAATGCGTGCTTGTTAGGCAATCGTACACATTAACCACTAAAACCAATAATGGCGACCCAGCAGCATTTCTCCACATTCAAGTTTTATTTGTGGTACGCTGACCTCAGTAGTAGATTTAAAAGAAACACACAGAGCATCTTGCTGTAAAAAAAAAAAAAAAAAAAAAAAAGCTACCAAAGGGATCAGTTCAGAACATGAAACTCAAGACCTGAAGAGCTCAGAGCAGCACCAAACGCCCGGTTCAGTCTCCCCCTCCTGGACCCTGCACTGGAGACTGAGGAATGCCAGTCCAGTCTCATCCCCCAACTCCTCCGTTAGTCTCTGTGATGCTGGAAGCAGATGTTGAAACTTCAAGCCCGTGGTGCACAACTCTGCCCCTTGTGATCCTTTCCAATCGGGGCCTCAATTAGTTTGGCTCAAGATAATTTAGCACCTGGTTGGGACAAAGATGTGGACAGGAAGGGACATCGAGGTCAAAGCTGTGCAACACAGACCTGAACGTCTTCAAGAGACACAGGCCAACAGTCGCTGTGCTTTTAAGGTTCTTACAAAGAATAGTTTTAGTTTGTCATTGTTAAAAACTCCTAAAAAAACATGTATTGCTAATATTACTGACTATCTTGTGATTCATTAATTACTAAATTTAACAGGTTATGAAAAAAAAAAAAAAAATTGCTGGAGAAAAAAAGACAATTAAGAAGGGAGACCGGAAGAATTTGAGTTTACTGGATCCAAAGCTGTCTCTGCAGAGATCGAACTACAGAGAGAGAAGATGGGGAAACGAAGTCAGAGTTAGGTTTCAATGATTCCTCAACACTGCTGCCATTCCTCCAAACCTGCCCTGCTCTCCCTGCCTCTCAGTCGCACAGCAGCCAGCTTCAGGAGCTCCGTGTGGACAAGGGTGTCAGGTGGGGGCTCTGCTGTGTTGACTCCCATCCCTCCTCCTCCTCCTCCTCCGGTTGGCTCAGTCTCTCCCCTCTCCTCTCCCTCCCTCTCAGAGGTCCCTGTCCTATAACCTCTAGCTTGTTCAGTCTCCCTCCTCCTCCTCTCTCAGAAGTCCCAGTCCTCCACCTCCAGCTGGCTCAGGCTGGCCTCCAGGCTGGCTGGTCCCCCGGGGGAGTCGTGAGGCTGGGCGCATTCAAAGCGTGTGATGGGGGAGACAGGGTGGAGCAGCTCAGGGAGCGCGTCCGAGGCACGCCGCTTAATCTGCAAAAACACGCAGGAAAAGCCGTCAGCGCAGAAGACACACTGAGACAGCCAGACCACTAGAGGTGCTAGAATAAAAATCAACACAGAGTTTCAATTAAACACTGGCCCTGCGCGAAGCCTCATGCATGTATTTCATTACTAGCACAGGCAGGCTTGCAGTTTAAGAGAATTGGGTCTGAACAGCGAATTAAGATCCTCACCTGCTTGAAGAAGGAATGTCCGAGAAGGGCGCTGGCTGGCGGTCTGAAAGAACAGACAGAAATAAAAAGCCGAATCAAAAACGTGAAGCTCTCGGAACTCTGTGGAGATAAAACTGTAACAAAGTCTGACAGACAAACTATTCGTAGAGTACTTGGTTCTGCTGTATGTGCTGTGCTGGTGTTAAAACATGCTTTCATCCCTCCACCCTTCCATCACAACCTTTATCCCACCTTGCTGTTTCTAAAAACATACTTACAATACTAATGTTATGTTTCAAAAATAAAAAAGTTATAATGTGCAATATAGCATTCAGGGTTTGGCCTCTGCTCAGGCTGGTTCAGGTTTGGGGTCCCACCTCCTCTCGGGGTCCCTCTGCAGACAGAGCTCCACGAAGCTGTGGAAGTGGGTGCTGAAGGTGCGGTTGTAGGGGTGCGGGCTGGGCTCTCCGTTGGCGGGGCGCAGTCCGCAGGCTCCGGGGTCGGCCCCCAAGCGGAGCTCCTCAGGGGGGATGGTGCTGGTGTCCAGCAGGCAGGGCACCGTGCCGTTCAGCTTCTCCAGCAGCATCTGCAGGGGGCACAGCATACTGCCATCACTGACAGCTCTGACATAGACTGGTACATCATTAATCTTCATTTCTGATGTGAAAATGCATCCCCTCTCCAGTGAAGCTGTTGAGGGCGTGCGAGGGGCGCGGGGTCGCTTCTCGCTCACCTGTGTCGCCGGCATGTCTTTGAATGGGACGTGTCCATTGGCCAGCTCGCAGGCAGTGATGCCCAGGCTGTATATATCAGAGCGAGCATCGTACCCCTGCAGAGTCTGCAAAGAGCGAGAGAGAGAGAGAGAGGGGGGTTAGAGCAAAGTGGAGAGTGGAGGGAGGGAGGGAGGAGGGAGGGGGGCACAGTGCTATACCTGCTGCAGCACCTCCGGGCTCAGCCAGGGCAGCTCCTTGACGCTGTACTGGGGGAAGTCGTGCACCACGCGCGCGCGCTGCCCGTGCCCAATCAGGCTGAAGATGCTCCGCAGCCCAGAGAGGTACAGCTGCCCATCGCAGGACAGCAGCAAGTGGCTCGCCTTCACACTCCTGCAGGGGAGAGGAAGGGCACAGGGAGCTGCTTACAACTATCAGCTTTAAATGAGCAGAGAAACACAGGAGCTGGGTCTCAGTGTACACTGCCGAAACTCAGTTATAAACGTCATTATCAGGAGTCTAAGCCAAATGCACGCTGTCAGTCTATGGCAACTCGAAATGCACTAAAATACAGAAGAGCTAGTCTGGATGCAAGCTAATACATTTCCCAATCTCTTTACACACAAAGCTGTTTGAACTATGGCAATTTGTTTTATTCAATTTTTTCTTCCCTGGGGATAATTGCACAAAACAGGAAATCGGTGTTGAGTGAATTCGTATAACAAGAAGTAATTCACAAGAAGACAGTTCAGTTTGGCCGGGACTCTGTAGAAAATGGGTTTTATCTTCATGAGAATTGCCTATATATGGATATTGAAAAGCAGTGGATATTATATGTATATAGTTACAGCTCAGTTAAAAAGGCTTGTGCAGTTCTGATCTAGGCTCGATTTCCTACATGAACAACAAGATATGCTTTCCACTCTACAGCCCACCGTGTTACCAATAGCAATCCCAGGGTGGTGTGATGGGCAGCTGTGTCAATAGCAATCCCAGTGAGGTGTGGAGGGCAGCTGTGTCAATAGCATTCCCAGTGAGGTGTGGAGGGCAACTGTGTCAATAGCAATCCCAGTGAGGTGTGGAGGGCAGCTGTGTCAATAGCATTCCCAGTGAGGTGTGGAGGGCAGCTGTGTCAATAGCATTCCCAGTGAGGTGTGGAAGCAGCTGTGTCAATAGCATTCCCAGTGAGGTGTGGAGGGCAGCTGTGTCAATAGCAATCCCAGTGAGGTGTGGAAGCAGCTGTGTCAATAGCAATCCCAGTGAGGTGTGGAGGGCAGCTGTGTCAATAGCATTCCCAGTGAGGTGTGGAGGGCAGCTGTGTCAATAGCATTCCCAGTGAGGTGTGGAAGCAGCTGTGTCAATAGCAATCCCAGTGAGGTGTGGAGGGCAGCAGTGTCAATAGCAATCCAAGTAAGGTGTGGAGGGCAGCAGTGTCAATAGCAATCCAAGTAAGGTGTGGAGGGCAGCTGTGTCAATAGCAATTCCAGTGAGGTGTGGAGGGCAGCTGTGTCAATAGCAATCCCAGTGAGGTGTGGAGGGCAGCAGTGTGTCGGAGACTCTGCTCGTGGGCCCGGTCCTTACCTGTGCACGTAGCCCATGTGGTGGATGTAATCCAGGGCTTTGAGCGCCCCCTGCAGGATGTAGGCGATGGCCAGCTCGCTTATGCCATCGGTGAAGTGGGTGCTGATCAAATCCTTGGCAGAGCCTGGGGGGGGGTGGGGGTAGCACACCGTGTCACACTCAAAGAGAGACACACACAAAGCTTCAGGCTGCAGTTTACTGTGAAGGAGATGTTCTTGCAGCAAAAGGGAGCCTTACAGTATTGAACTGAGGAGGAGGCTGTGTGGTCCAGTGGTTAAAGAAAAGGGCTTGTAACCAGGAGGTACCCCGGTTCAAATCCCACCTCAGCCACTGACTCATTGTGTGACTCTGAGCAAGTCACTTCACCTCCTTGTGCTCCGTCTTTCGGGTGAGGCGTAATTGTAAGTGACTCTGCAGCTGATGCATAGTTCACACACCTAAGTCTAAATAAACAAATAATAATAATTATTATTATTATTATTAATTTTAGCAGCCTTATCCAGGATAAAGAAGCAAATACATTTCTGCTAAATAAACAAATAATAATATTAATAATAATAGATTAATAATAATAATAATAATAATAATAATAATAATAATAATAATAATAATAATAATAATAATGCACAAATTCCTGGCTTCTGATGAAGGGGGGGGGGTTCTGAAAGCACAATGCGTGCTGTGACTGGACGCTGGGCGTTGGGTTTTCCTGTTTTAGTTTGCCCTGTGTTTAAGTCTTCTAGTTCAGGGAGAGGGAAGGTGGAGTATGGGCGCCAATCTTTTTTTTTTTTTTAAATTAAATACCCTTTACTTATTTCAGACTTTATTAATTTCCCCCCCACCGGATTGCAAATCTTTTCTTTGGTTATCCCTGCTCATTTTAGTTGCATATTTCTAAACAAAAGACTTACAGTCCTTACATCAACCACCGTTTGCATTAAAGGCAGCGATGACAGCACAGTGTCACTTACCATACGCCATAAAAGGAGTGATTACCCACAGTTCATTTTCTGCTATGAAGATACTTCTATAGGGCAGAATGTTGGGATGGTGGAATAGTTTGGAAACACGAAGTTCACTCTAGAAAAGAAAAGAAAAAAATGTATACTTCATGAAGCAGTTAGAAGCATGAAGCATCATTTTAGCTCCATCTCAAAGTGACTGGCAGACAGAACCGTAGCCGTGGTGCTGTTTACAGAACAAAATCATTACAACACTCAACATCCAAATAACATAAACATGTTGCTTTAGAAGAGCGAAGTTTCCAGGATTTCCTGGGAGCCCCGGTTCGAGGCCCCCTGGCTGCGGGAGGGACCCTCACCTGCAGGAAGCTGACCCTCTCGCTGGTGCAGGACTCCAGGTGGATCCTGCGGACGCACACGGGCTCCCCTGTGGGTCGGTACCTGGCCAGGTTCACAGTCATCAGCTCCTCCAAACCTCGCCCTGCACAGAGGAGCAAACGCGTCACTGCTAATCCACAGACCCCCACACACACAGAGACAGAGAGACAGACAAAGACACACACAAACAGAGACATAGAGACAGACACACACAGACAGACATAGACAGAGACACACACAGACTGACAAAGACAGAGACAGACACACACACAGATGTCAGTACCTATGATGGTGAGCAGGTCATAGTAACAGCTGTCCGGCAGAAAGCTGCCCATGGCTTCCTGGTGAGGGAGAGATGCTAAAGACTCGCAGCTCTCTTCATTAGCCTGGGAAGCAGAAAGAAACTGTCAGGACAAGCAGTGTACACACACACACGCACGCACAAACACACACACGCACACCCTCCAATCACACACACAGGCACACACACTCCCTCCAATCAGCAAACAATCACACACACACACCCACACTCCCTCCAATCAACAAACTTCCACACACACACAAACACACACGCACTGCCTCCAATCAACAAACAATCCCCACACACACACACACTCCCTCCAATCAGCAAACAATCACACACACACACCCCCCCTCCAATCAACAAACAACACACACACACACACACTCCCTCCAATCAACAAACAATCACACACACACACACACACCCTCCAATCAACAAACAATCACACACACACACCCTCCAATCAACAAACAAACAATCACACACACACACCCTCCAATCAACAAACAATCACACACACACCCTCCAATCAACAAACAATCACACACACACACACACACCCACACTCACACACACACTCCAAACAACAATCACTCAACTTCAGCAACACAAGCTGGTCATGGCTTCACCTAACTCAACACACCAATGGAATAGCACAACACACCTTTTTAAAAAAAAAAAATATGGACACAAAATGATCCGTTCAACAAAAACACAAGGAGATATTGCACTAGGAGGATGGATAATTAATTAATTAATTTTATTTTTAAAACAATCTGGATTCAAATTAAAAAATCAGATTCTTTTGGAAACGAAGGCGAGACTCCTAATGCAAAGACCCTGAAATTGAAAAGCACCGTTTCGCATCAGGGCGGTTCTTTATGGTATAAAGCAGGTTACAAAACGGTGGGGTTGTGACCAGCTGGCACGCAGACTGTGCCATGTCACCCACGTGTAAGCAGAGCTCAGTAAATAAATCAAGACCCCACATGCCTCACCGCTGAGTACAGCACAGGAATTCATGAGCAGTTTCTCTAGTTCTGTGAATCACAGCATGTGCTGAAAGGTGACCTCGCTTCTTACAGTTTTCCAGTAAAATGTAAATACAGGGTGTCCCAGAAGCCAGCCATCACTGTTAGTATTGTGTGTCTCTCCATTTCTTTCGGTAAATGAGAAAATTCATTTAGATGCGTGGCGCAGATTTAACAAGAGAACATCCTAATCAGCATAATATAGGCTGTGTGGTCCAGTGGTTAAAGAAATGGGCTTATAACCAGGAGGTCCCCGGTTCAAACCCACCTCAGCCACTGACTCATTGTGACCCTGAGCAAGTCACTTAACCTCCTTGTGTCTCCGTCTTCCAATCGTGAACAAGTGACTCTGCAACTGATGCATAGTTCACACACCCTAGTCTCTGTAAGTCGCCTTGGATAAAGGCGTCTGCTAAATAAACAAATAATAATAATTTAGGATATTGCCTCAGAGGCCTGACCTACAGTGTGGAGACCGACAAAATATTACTGCTGAGCAATTCAGCTACAGACCCAAGCTTACACAGCGGTGTGTACGAGGTACCAACGCACACACACACACACACACACACACGAGAGCTTGTGAGGACTGGGAATTATCTGAACACAACATCCACTAGCATTCATCCAGCTTGCTTTTGTTATTATTTTCTCCTTGTTCTCTTAACCCTCCCACTGCGCTGTCCCAGCCAGGCAAAGCAGCCGCGATCGCCTCAATCAGAATGCGCAGGGTGACTCTGGAGAGCAAAGCTGTGATTTACAATGCACTTAAAGTCATTAAAAGTGTACGGATTTCTAAACAAACGCATGCAGAATCATTTGAATAAAACCAGGGGGTGAGCAACACACGAACACTGTACAAAGGTTAAAGACAAGAGCCTTTTCATTCGAAACCTGACATCACAGTACAGCCTGTCGCATGTGATTGAATTGGCTCTGGGGGTCTGTTGGAGATGTGAAAATATCACCTTTCAGAGGGAGGAGTTATAATACATTGTGGTTACTTTATTAACGTCAGGGCATTATAAACTAACATCATCAGGTACAGCAGTGTGTCTAAAACACCACAGCAAGGTACTGCTCAAATACTATACAAAAGAACACCAGTGAAAACGATTGAAAAACAAAACACTGCGATACGGTATTTGGCAATTTACAAAACAGTGTTCCAAAAACACTTCTCGCCTTACTTTCTCAGTGCACGGCAAAGTAATCTGACAGTTTTTATCTGCACCGCGAGAGGCTGTTTACCCGAGACAGAAATGGCGTTTAAAATAACAAGAAGAAGAAAGCACACACACAAACTGGCTTTGGAGAAAAAATAAAAAATCTTGTTTCAGCTTTTTAACGGTACAGTGATTTTGAGTCCCTCGCTTCCTTGTTTTCTTTATCGAAGACGGTTAAACTGGGCAGTTTGTTTTATGTGAAGCGACAGCCTGTAAAAGGTTCTACTGAAGCCATGCAGCTGTCAAGTCAATTAAACCACAGTTCATGGCGCTGCCATAGCGGGTTGGTCAACAGCTTTGATGCCTTTCAAACCACAAGTGAAACGAGTCAGGATTCAGGGGATGCGAAGATCCTCACTATCCTTGCAGCCCCTTCCTTAAAAAAGAGACCGACCCATTCCTCCTCCTCCTCCTCCTCCTCCTCCTCCTCCCAGTTTTACTGCTCTTTGCTCAGTGAGTTCAGGATGGGTTGATCTTGTTTATTCTCCCAGTAAAACTTGGAATGGCTCAAACTGCTCTGCGATCCCTCCCTGCTGAGCCTGGGCTCATGTGTCCAAACCAAGAGTGATCCAAATTCACCACAGCCACGAGGACCTGGAGCCAAAGCGACACACACACACACACACACACAGACACAAACACACACAGCAAACTACTGAGTCACAACACCGCGTTCATTCTGTCCTCACGGTGAAACATCTGAATTCTTTCCAAGTGTTTTAGAATCACAGAACAAACAAATAAACAAGAAACAAAACACAATGCTGAGGCGAAACAGGGTTTCATAAAGGCTGTGTGCATTCTGTACCGCAGTACACACAAGAATCTGAATTTCAGTTCGAAAGGCTTGTATGAATCGTCCGAGGACTTTCAGTACTTTTTGTACATCTGAATGCTTTCCAGGGCACATGCATAAAACCACAGCGGGAACACAAAGACACAGCGGCTTGAAACCTGCTTCCAGGAGACCACCGGGAGACCTAGTCTGAGGTCTCTGTATCAAACCCCCAAGTCTCCCTGCCTGGTGTGCCATGCAGCACCCTGAAACCTCGTCTCCTGGAACCAAGTCCCAAGCCACAAAGTGGCTTTGGTTTCCCTCAGAGCAACAGTAAACAGGAAGGATGTCTTTACATCGTGCTGCTCGGATTCAATTTGATTGTGGATCATTTAATCAGGATGAGAACCCACTGACACCTCCTGTCCAATGGGGTCAAGGGTCATTCTGTGACCAATCAACCAAAGAATACTGGATTTAACTTGCACCTCACTCGTCCTGATCGGGTCAAGGGGTCAACAGTTATAAGGGGGTCAAAATTTGGTTACTTTTGAACTGCCCCCCTCCCCCACTTTTAAATGGATATTTTCCTCAAAGTATTTGAGACTTGTGTCAGGTGTCTGTTTATTGGAAATGGCATAAGAAATCCAAAATGATTTTGTTGAAAAAAAAAAAAAAGAGTTAAATCTTAAAGTTGTTGACTTTCCTTTGAGATCTTTGCTTCAAATTCAAGATCCATCCATCTGATTCAATGTTACAACCAGCCAGTAGCGGCACTGTGCGTCACTAGAAGTCAATACAGATTGGAATGCAGCGCTGATGCAAAACTTTAGTGCAATTCCCTATTGAGTGCTTCTTTAAGCTGTATCCGAGTGGGGCTGCGTTCTCCTGTATGAAACCCAGCTTGCAGATGAGAAATCCGTTCTGTTATGAAGCACATTCACGATGCGTTCCCATGCACTGAAGCACACCACACAGCTGGATTAAAAGCACACTTACTTTCCTGTGCGAGCTCCCCTGAGCCTGCTCTGAGGTGAAGAAACCCAAAACAAAGGGAGGGCTTGTCTTTAACAAGTATACACACTGGCACCACAGTGCTGCATTGAGCACAGTACAGACCTGTCACACGACACCAGCAGGAGCATGCAGGTTCCAGAGCAGGAGGGGTCCAGCCCCATTTACATTAGAAGTCGTGTGTCCATCCTACTCCTAGTACACCAGAGTCATGTGACACAAACGCCCCTTTCACATTGGCAGCTCTACCAGGGTCAGAACCCGGGTACAACCCAGGTACGTGGTTTACCACTACGAGGGATTGTGACCCAGGTCCAGACCCGGTTAGGAGAGGCAGTGTGAAAGGGGCGAAAGTAATTTCAGATACATTCACTACAAAACAATTAAAAAACCCTTTCCCAAATTTGGACCAAAATCCCATGCTGACAAGGGAGTATCCGGCAGTTACTAGCGCTGGGAGAAATATTCAAAGATCCCAACAAAAACTGCTGGAACTGACCAGGTTTCTGTTCGTTCCTACAGAATTTACACAGGACTGTATATTAAAGATATCATGCAGTGGATGACACCAATGCATAAATGACGTCTGAAATGAACACCCACACACACACTGCACTGACCAGAAGAGCTCCCCACCCGGTCTAACTGGTCATTCGAGGGGGCTCCCATGTAGAAATCCACATTTAGTATATGAACTCCCACACTGACCCACACGGGACTCTTCAGTAAATCACCTGCTACGTGTTAATTTTTTAAAGCTCAATACAGGCCTGTTTCCAAATTGAAAATCGGGACAGAACCCTTGAGACGCACGTCTCATTGTCCAGGCCAGGGAAACTCAGCAATGCTGCTCCAAGGAGACAGGGCTGCTGTCCTGCATGGAGTTAGAGAGATCTGAAACACGTCGCAGTGTAAGCACGCCCAGGTGTAGCATCATTAGCAGGGAATCTGCACCCAGTTCTCCGGAGATCTTACCTCCAAACAGCTCCAGATCCCTCAAGCTCTCGACGCTCAGCTTCTCCGAGACCCACCTCTGGGGAGAGAGGAAGGACAGGGGGTCAGGGGCAGGGCTGATCACTCCCACCGTCTGAGGGCTTCAAACTGGCACCCGTCCTGCTGCACCCAGTCCTGGGTGTACAGCAGTGTGCAAATGTATCGGAACACCTCCAGATACCAAGCAAATCAAACATGCAGAAGCAGTGGGGGGTTCTGATGCAGAAGCAATGGGGGGTTCTGATGCAGAAGCAGTGGGTTGTTCTGATGCAGAAGCAATGGGTTGTTCTGATGCAGAAGCAATGGGTTGTTCTGATACAGAAGCAATGGGGTGCTCTAATACAGAAGCAATGGGTTGTTCTGATGCAGAAGCAATGGGGGGTTCTGATGCAGAAGCAATGGGTTGTTCTGATACAGAAGCAATGGGGGGTTCTGATGCAGAAGCAATGAGGGGTTCTGATACAGAAGCAATGGGGGGTTCTGATACAGAAGCAATGGGGGGTTCTGATACAGAAGCAATGGGGGGTTCTGATGCAGAAGCAATGGGTTGTTCTGATGCAGAAGCAATGGGTTGTTCTGATACAGAAGCAATGGGTTGTTCTGATACAGAAGCAATGGGTTGTTCTGATGCAGAAGCAATGGGGGTTCTGATGCAGAAACAATGGGGGTTCTGATGCAGAAGCAATGGGGTTCTGATGCAGAAGCAATGGGTTGTTCTGATGCAGAAGCAATGGGTTGTTCTGATGCAGAAGCAATGGGGGTTCTGATGCAGAAGCAATGGGGGTTCTGATGCAGAAGCAATGGAGGGTTCTGATGCAGAAGCAATGGGTTGTTCTGATGCAGAAGCAATGGGGGGTTCTGATGCAGAAGCAATGGGGGGTTCTGATGCAGAAGCAATGGGGGGTTCTGATGCAGAAGCAATGGGGGGTTCTGATGCAGAAGCAATGGGTTGTTCTGATGCAGAAGCAATGGGTTGTTCTGATGCAGAAGCAATGGGTTGTTCTGATGCAGAAGCAATGGGTTGTTCTGATGCAGAAGCAATGGGTTGTTCTGATGCAGAAGCAATGGGTTGTTCTGATACAGAAGCAATGGGGGTTCTGATGCAGAAGCAATGGGGGTTCTGATGCAGAAGGGGGGGGGGTTCTGATGCAGAAGCAATGGGTGGTTCTGATGCAGAAGCAATGGGGGGTTCTGATGCAGAAGCAATGGGGGGTTCTGATGCAGAAGCAATGGGTTGTTCTGATGCAGAAGCAATGGGGGGTTCTGATGCAGAAGCAATGGGGTTTCTGATGCAGAAGCAATGGGTTGTTCTGATGCAGAAGCAATGGGTTGTTCTGATGCAGAAGCAATGGGTTGTTCTGATACAGAAGCAATGGGTTGTTCTGATACAGAAGCAATGGGTTGTTCTGATGCAGAAGCAATGGGTTGTTCTGATGCAGAAGCAATGGGTTGTTCTGATGCAGAAGCAATGGGTTGTTCTGATGCAGAAGCAATGGGGGGTTCTGATGCAGAAGCAATGGGGGGTTCTGATGCAGAAGCAATGGGTTGTTCTGATGCAGAAGCAATGGGGGTTCTGATGCAGAAGCAATGGGTTGTTCTGATGCAGAAGCAATGGGTTGTTCTGATACAGAAGCAATGGGGGGTTCTGATGCAGAAGCAATGGGGGGTTCTGATGCAGAATCAATGGGTTGTTCTGATGCAGAAGTAATGGGTTGTTCTGATGCAGAAGCAATGGGTTGTTCTGATGCAGAAGCAATGGGTTGTTCTGATGCAGAAGCAATGGGGGGTTCTGATGCAGAAGCAATGGGGGGTTCTGATGCAGAAGCAATGGGTTGTTCTGATACAGAAGCAATGGGTTGTTCTGATACAGAAGCAATGGGTTGTTCTGATACAGAAGCAATGGGGGGTTCTGATGCAGAAGCAATGGGTTGTTCTGATACAGAAGCAATGGGGGTTCTGATGCAGAAGCAATGGGGGTTCTGATGCAGAACAATGGGGGTTCTGATGCAGAAGCAATGGGTTGTTCTGATGCAGAAGCAATGGGGGTTCTGATGCAGAAGCAGTGGGTTGTTCTGATGCAGAAGCAGTGGGGGGTTCTGATGCAGAAGCAGTGGGGGTTCTGATGCAGAAGCAGTGGGGGGTTCTGATGCAGAAGCAGTGGGGGGTTCTGATGCAGAAGCAATGGGTTGTTCTGATGCAGAAGCAATGGGTTGTTCTGATGCAGAAGCAATGGGTTGTTCTGATGCAGAAGCAATGGGTTGTTCTGATGCAGAAGCAATGGGGGTTCTGATGCAGAAGCAATGGAGGGTTCTGATGCAGAAGCAATGGGTTGTTCTGATGCAGAAGCAATGGGTTGTTCTGATACAGAAGCAATGGGTTGTTCTGATACAGAAGCAATGGGTTGTTCTGATACAGAAGCAGTGGGGGGTTCTGATGCAGAAGCAATGGGTTGTTCTGATACAGAAGCAATGGGTTGTTCTGATACAGAAGCAATGGGTTGTTCTGATACACCCGGTGGGGGTTCTGATGCAGGGGCAATGGGTTGTTCTGATAAGAAGCAATGGGTTGTTCTGATACAGAAGCAGTGGGGGTTCTGATGCAGAAGCAATGGGTTGTTCTGATACAAAGCAATGGGTTGTTCTGATGCAGAAGCAATGGGTTGTTCTGATGCAGAAGCAATGGGTTGTTCTGATGCAGAAGCAATGGGTTGTTCTGATACAGAACAGTGGGGGTTCTGATACAGAAGCAGTGGGGGTTCATGCAGAAGCAATGGGTTGTTCTGTTGCAGAAGCAATGGGTTGTTCTGATACAGAAGCAATGGGTTGTTCTGATACAGAAGCAGTGGGGGTTCTGATGCAGAAGCATTAATGGGTTGTTCTGATACAGAAGCAATGGGTTGTTCTGATACAGAAGCAGTGGGGGTTCTGATGCAGAAGCAATGGGTTGTTCTGATACAGAAGCAATGGGTTGTTCTGCTACAGAAGCAGTGGGGGGTTCTGATGCAGAAGCAATGGGTTGTTCTGATGCAGAAGCAATGGGGGGTTCTGATGCAGAAGCAATGGGTTGTTCTGATGCAGAAGCAATGGGTTGTTCTGATACAGAAGCAGTGGGGGGTTCTGATGCAGAAGCAATGGGTTGTTCTGATACAGAAGCAATGGGTTGTTCTGATACAGAAGCAGTGGGGGGTTCTGATGCAGAAGCAATGGGGGGTTCTGATGCAGAAGCAATGGGTTGTTCTGATACAGAAGCAATGGGTTGTTCTGATACAGAAGCAGTGGGGGGTTCTGATGCAGAAGCAATAGGAGTTTCTAACACGTTTGCACACTGCTGTATATTATTGAAATGAGCAGGCAGGAGCCAGGAGTTTGAAAAGTCAGACCCCTGGTCAATCTGCTCTGGATTCACTGCCCACACTTCTCATCACAGCGCAAGTCAAACGCGAGTCTGCAGGGTTACTGATAAGAGCTGTTCACGCAGCTATGAAGAACATGTATTTAACATCAAACTCCTGGCTCCTGATCATTGCAATAATAATAATAGACTTCAGTTCTGACCAAGGGGCTAGTGTGAGTTTCTAACCATGCCATATAGTACACTGTTACACAATCATTATAGAAGACAGCAGCCCTCAGATCATTATAGAAAAGCAGTTCTAGAAGAGAGCCCTAAGATCATTATACATGATAGCAGCCCTAAGACCATTATAGACGATAGCAGCCCTCAGATCATTATACAAGACAGCAGCCCAAAGATCATTATAGAAGACAGCAGCCCTCAGATCATTATAGAAGACAGCAGCCCTAAGATCATTATACATGATAGCAGCCCTAAGACCATTATAGAAGATAGCAGCCCTCAGATCATTATACAAGACAGCAGCCCAAAGATCATTATAGAAGACAGCAGCCCTCAGATCATTATAGAAGACAGCAGCCCTCAGATCATTATACACGATAGCAACACTAAGATCATTATAGAAGATAGCAGCCCTCAGATTCCCCGAGACCAGCACAGTGCTTGACTTTGTTCTGCAGCGGACAGGTTAGATGGACGGGCAGCTCATTTCTCTCGGTAATGACCGGCACACAGTACTCACCAGAAAAGACATGGACACTGGCTTGCAAGTTACCAGCTGTGCAACGCCATGAAACACCTGGGGCAAGGAAAAACCGACAAGTTAGGAGACATCATTTCTGAGTTTATTCATGCAATTCATTTTACATGAACATTCAGCATCACTTTCAAAATTCTCCGGCTTGCCTACAAGGCCCATCATCACACAGGTCCAGAGTGTCTCTCCAACCTGCTGACCCGCTATGTCCCTGCACGCAAGCGGAGGTCCTCCGACTCAGGCCTGCTTGTCATACCCAAGCAAAAGTGCACCACACTGGGAGAGCGCTCTTAGCTTCAAGGCCCCGACTCTCTGGAACTCTCTCCCAGCTCTAGGGCGTGATGCTCCCACAGTCGCTCGCTTCAAATCAACTCTCAAGACCCACTTGTTCTCTCTTGCTTTCAATGCTCTTTAAGCCTGATCTCTGTTATTAGCTGTTGGCTAAATTGCTATTTCAGGTTTTTCTCTCCATCCTTATTCGTCTGATTCTGTATGACACACACGTCCACAATGTTTAGAAATCACATCCTTGCCCTGTATTCAATGTAATATGCCTGTATTTAATGTATTTGCATTGTTTTTTACTGTTTGTATTTAATGTACTATGTCCTGTATTTCACTGTATTCAATGTATTATGCATTGATCCTCACTATCTTGTAAAGCGCTTTGTGATGGTGGTCCACTATGAAAGGCGCTATATAAAATAAATATTGATTGCTTGCTTGATTGATTGATTGATTATCCCATTGTGATGGAGTTTGGTATTAAACGTTATTAAGCATGCCGAGTTACTGACAGCATTAGATTCGGTGGGAATATGGAGATGGATAGATCTGTCCGCTATAAAACCACACTTCTCTAAATTGGTAAGTATCAAAAAAGGAAAAGGGCACCCCTAAAAGAAAATAAACAGGCCAAGGAGACACCAAGGTCCTGTAGAAATGCAGCATGCTGCGGTTTTAAACAACAACCTAAAAAACACTCCCAGGGTGAAAGAGTTACTTCAGATATATTTAATATTATAATGTGACTTACTTATAACATATTGGTATTTTTCGATAAAATTGATCAAATATGTATGCAAATTATGATGATGATCATGATATGATGATAAGGGTCTGTTTACTTAGAAAAAAAAATAAATTAATTCCAGTTTTAAAATCTTTAATCTGCCGTTTTGCTTTCGGATTTGCGGATGTGTTGCATATTTGAAATATTCAACTCGCCTTGTTCAAATCTAACACAGTTCGTTGCGAAATGGCCCTCCAGGGCTGTGATTGGACACCACTGCACTACAGCATCCATTCCAGGGCTGTGATTGGACAGCCCTGCACTACAGCATCCATTCCAGGGCTGTGATTGGACAGCCCTGCACTACAGCATCCATTCCAGGGCTGTGATTGGACACCGCTGCACTACAGCATCCATTCCAGGGCTGTGATTGGACAGCCCTGCACTACAGCATCCATTCCAGGGCTGTGATTGGACACCGCTGCACTACAGCATCCATTCCAGGGCTGTGATTGGACACCGCTGCACTACAGCATCCATTCCAGGGCTGTGATTGGACACCGCTGCACTACAGCATCCATTCCAGGGCTGTGATTGGACACCGCTGCACCACAGCATCCATTCCAGGGCTGTGATTGGACACCGCTGCACTACAGCATCCATTCCAGGGCTGTGATTGGATTGGCACATTCCAGGGCTGTGACTACAGCATCCATTCCAGGGCTGTGATTGGACACCGCTGCACTACAGCATCCATTCCAGGGCTGTGATTGGACACCGCTGCACTACAGCATCCATTCCAGGGCTGTGATTGGACAGCCCTGCACTACACAGTTCCATGGCAGGGGCGGTACATCTCAAAGCTGAAAACACAGATGGGATCCAATGCAAACGGCAATACTTACCCTTGACGGCCAAGGGGAGTGTTCTTAGTGTTGCACAAAAATGACAAACCTATGGATTACAAAAAAAAAAAGAAAAAGTATTTACTGCACAAATCACATGCATATTGATATCTGTATACACACATGGATTCAAATTAAAAGTGCATTAGAAATCAATTCTGATCTTCTGCCCATTAACAGTCTGTGTTAATGAGCTGCGTGCATTTTTATAGCACAGCTCTGGAGAGATACTGCTTTCTTACCGGCTGTCACAGACCTGAGGTTAGTAAACACTGTGACATCTCAGCGGCGAGACGTGGCTTAGGCGACTCGTTAGAGACTAGCGCTTGCAATCTGAACCTGCCGTTTGGACGCAGCCTGTCTGTCTAGCTTTTGCAATGTGTCTTTCTGCAGAGTTATATAATGTTCATTTCAATCCAATGCTACTTGCGACTCCTAGACCGGAGACTCAACCGGCTGCATTTCTGCCTTCAGCTGTAACCAGGAAAACAAAACTCGACATAAGGTTACAATGGCACCTTCATTTTTAACAGCAAAATAATGAAAAAATACTGTTTATTTTAATTCACTATGCCTTCCTGGGTCACTAGTTTAATCAATCAATCAGGATACAACACTACTGCAATACAGACGCGCAACCGGTTGTCAATACTACTACAGCAATACTATTATCAATGTGTTGGATAAATAGAGGATTTCTAAAGAGGGTTTAAACGTTTACCAGCCCGTTTTGTTTGCGGGTACCTCAGGAGGTGGCATTAAATTGTATTAAATTAAAATCAAAACAGCAATTGGGGATTTTTTTTGGCCCCTTATTAATAACTAAGCCTGGAGACGATCAGCAAGGCCGCGACTGTGGAGCAGAAACCCCCGAATTGTTCTAGAAATGTGAGGATTAATTATGCAGCCATGTTGTGTTTATAAAATATTATTACAGGCACGATATACCTTCGCGGCGCTCTGAACGCACTGCTTACTAACTGCAATTTAAAAAAATAAATAAATACATAAAGAAAAGTCTCGGTCCGAGTATCCCAAACTCACCGCTCTCGTCTCTTTTTAAGCCCCTTAAATATTTATTTATTTTCCGCAAAGCCGTAAACCGGCCAGCCGCTCGCAAGGGCGCAGCGGAGGCGTTGCCTATTTGTCAATGACGAGCCGGGAGTCGCTGGATCCCGACTCTTATTGGATCGCTTGTCTGTAAATCAGACTCTGCGCAGACTCTGACCGATTTAGCCAATGGGCGCGCTCACGGAGATCATTCTTGGAAGATCATTGGCTAAACTGGTCCGATTCTGCACAGAGTCTGCGCAGAATGATCTGCGTGAACGCAGCCACAGCCTTCACCAGCTAAGCCGTACGATACGAAGTCAATACTGCCCATTGTTTCATTTTATTTTTTCTCATTAAAAATATTGTTTTTTTTTTTTAACAAATACGTAATTTTTTATGAAGCAAATATTAGCTATAATCAATCATTACATAAAAACCACCGTTCTTTAGATATTATATGGTTCTAGAAAAAACAAAAACAACACAATTGTTTTTTTTTTTTTTAGATCTGTGAAGAACGAAGTCTGTTGACTTTATAATGTTACAGTAGGGCTGAAAATTGAGTGTTTTTTTTAGCAGCCTTCTAGCCTCTTGTCTGAAAAAGCTGGTCCGTTTGAACCAGTGCTGGTCACTGTTTAATGACACGCATGAAATCTCATTTACAACAATACATGAGACAAAACCCCGCAAACGAGGGAGGATTGGTATAGCCCGTACCCTGACCCTAACCCCGCAAACGAGGGAGGATTGGTATAGCCCGTACCCTGACCCTAACCCCGCAAACGAGGGAGGATTGGTATAGACCCTAACCCTGACCCTAACCCCCCTAAGCAAACGAGGGAGGATTGGTATAGCCCGTGCAAACGAGGGAGGATTGACCCTAACCCCTCCAAAGCGAGGGAGGATTGGTATAGCCCATACCCTGACCCTAACCCCGCAAACGAGGGAGGATTGGTATAGCCCGTACCCTGACCCTAACCCCGCAAACGAGGGAGGATTGGTATAGCCCGTACCCTGACCCTAACCCCCGCAAGCGAGGGAGGAGGATTAACCCCGCAAGCGAGGGAGGATTGGTATAGCCCGCACCCTGACCCTAACCCCCCTGCAGGATTGGTAGCCTGCCCCCGACCCTAACAACTGCAGAGTCACTTACAACTACGTCTCACCCAACAGACGGAGCACAAGGAGGTTAAGTGACTTGTCCAGGATCACACAGTGAGTCAGTGGCTGAGGTGGGATTTGAACCGGGGACCTCCTGGTTACAAGCCCTTTTCTTTAACCACTGGACCACACAGCCTCCTAATTGTAATAATTGTAAGTTGCCCTGGATAATAATAATAATAATAATAATAATAATAATAATAATAATAATAATAATAATAATAATAATAACAACACTATGTAACACAATTTTTGTTCCTGGGTAGTAAGTGTTATTTCCTAATTGCTTATGCCTCAAAAGTATAGAAAATGGCTATTATTCCCCACAAACTTTGCTTTTGTGACCAGGACAGTGATATTTTGAAATTTACCTATTTCCAATGAGAAAACTGGCTAATTTGTGTCTTTTCGTTCACATAAAGTCAGAAAAAAAACAACATATGAATCCAAATTAACATGTATTTATACTAAAGTAATACAAAATGACTACAAAAGATTTAGAAGTGAGTAGTTTTTCGAGATTTACGATTATACTGTAAATCACTTTCACGAATCAGCCCCCAAATGTAGTCTCCCATCATGTTCTCGTTATACTGTCCTTGGTAGCGGCGTTCAAAGTCCAGTATATCCTGGTGGAAGCGCCGCCTTGCTCCTCCGAGCACGCTCCCATGTTCTCCTTGAATTTATCAAGATGAGCATCAAGGATATGGACTTTGAGGGACATCCTACAGCCCATTGTGCCATAGTTCTTCACCAGAGTCTCAACCAGCTCCACATAGTTTTCGGCTTCGTGATTGCCCAGGAAGCCCCGAACCACTGCGACAAAGCTGTTCCAAGCTGCTTTCTCCTTACTAGTGAGCTTCTTAGGGAATTCATTGCACTCCAGGATCTTCTTTATCTGTGGTCCGACGAAGACACCGGCTTTGACCTTTGCCTCAGACAGCTTAGGGAAGAAGTCTTGAAGGTACTTGAAGGCTGCCGACTCTTATCTAGAGCTCTGACAAATTGTTTCATAAGGCCCAATTTGATGTGCAGTGGTGGCATCAGCACCTTCCGGGGTCCACCAGTGGCTCCCACTTGACGTTGTTCCTCCCCACAGAGAACTCGGTCCGCTTGGAAGGGTCCACCATGCAGAAGTAGCAGTTGCTTGAGTGGTCAGTGGGTTCCCGCCAAATTCTTGGGATAGCGAACTTCATGGCTCTCTTTTCCCTCTGTACCAGCCTACAAAAATACATTTATTTCACCCATGACTAATGTGTAAGAGATTCTCGCAACATTTTTCATATATGATATATTTTTTCAATAACATTGAAAATTGTAAAACATTTAAAAATTAAAAACTTTACAATTTTAAAATTTTAACAAATTTTATAACATAAAATTCGAGCAACAATTGTCCATCTTACCTTCCAGAGTTTTTTTTTGCAGTGCTCTTGAGGTGAAGTGAGGTGCCCAGGGTTTGTCTTGATCCCGACAGGCATGCGAAATATGCCTTGTAAGCCTCACACATCTTAGCAGATGCTTCCACGGAGTACTTTTTCGCTCTTGTCTTGATAAATTGGCGCAGACATAGCAAAATCGTCTGCGGATGCTTGCAGCCTCTTGATGCCATCTCAGAAAAATGCAGATATGTATCCACTTAGGCAGCTGGAACTAAACTAAATTGAACTGGTGGGCTTAAGGCCCCTGTATTTATACTACTATTTATATAACTGGAAAGTTCTAGAAAGTTCTAGAAGTTACTCCAAGTTTACTCAGCACTGAATCTATCTGGAATGTTCTGGAAAATAGGTAAATTTCAAAATATCACTGTCCTGGTCACAAAAGCAAAGTTTGTGGGGAATAACAGCCATTTTCTATACTTTTGAGGCATAAGCAATTAGGAAATAACACTTACTACCCAGGAACCAAAAAAAAAAAAAAAAAATTTGTTACACGGTGTAATAATAATAGATAGCCTGGTGTCGCTCATATGTGACGTATTGGTCATCCGTGATGTAGTGCGCAAGCTTTCCGTGACGTAAGACACAGCTTGAGGGACGGATTGTGGGTTCTGATATAAACAAGACTCGCACACTTACAAACAGGTAATTCATGTTAAATTTCGGGGCTTGGGGTTTAAAGTTCAGATTGTGGTGTTTGTTCGGAATAAGAAGAGATCTTAGTGACCAGTGTGTATTTATTAACGAATGAAATGCAAAAAAATATGACACGGCAGACAACAGCACAAAGCTGGCGACACGGTCATAAAAAAAATATATAATAAAAAATACAGACTGAGTGCGTGAGATTTAAAAAAAATCGCTGATACCATTACAGTGTTTATTGTGAGTGTCCAGCCAACGTAACCAGAAAGCTTCAAATACCGTTCACTTTAATTCTCCTCGGCTGCGTATTTTCTGTTTTTTCAAATAGGCCCCGGTTCTATTTGTGGCTCAACACGAATTGAATGGTATGCAAACTACACGTTTTATAAAAAGGTCCGTATTCTGTTTTTATAGAATGCTAAATATAACCGTGTTGCCAATCCATGGACAGCGAACTGTATAAATAAAGAAAATACGACCTTTCTCAATCCCAGTGCTTGAATTGGGGGGAGAGTCGCACAGCAAACCACCGCTTCTTTTCCGCAGTTGCCTGTCCTGGGGTGTTGATCGGTTGATTATTGACAAACACATCCTTCTGATAATCCAGACAGAATCCGATCTGTTGCGCACCTGTAGGGTAAATAAAAAAAAACGAAAACTGGCGTGTGTGTATCAGACCTTGGATACATATTGATTTAAAATATTGCAATTCATTTTGTTGGGAATATTTATAAATATTTTACATTTCTTTATTACTACAGTTTTGTACTGATAAAAAAAATATGATTACAAAATAGCAAAACCGGGACGATTTAACATTTTTACTGTTTTTGACTGGGACAAAAAAAACGAAGTCTGGTAACCCTACACACCACCTGTTGTTTTGTTTCCTGGTTTGAGATCCATGCCAGTCAGGTTGATTGCTAAGTATTCCTGGCGGGCTGCCTGCTGTTTATTCCTGACGTATTCTAGTATCAGCGAGGCTGTGAGACACAAGCACTTAACACAAATTACTAAGAAAAGCAGCGTTGCACCGACAGTGTAAGAATAAATCTGAATCGGATCACAATACAACCCGTGCTGGCTCCCACCGAGATGCAAAGGGAGCTACCGCTGTGTTAGAAGGGGTTCCAATTTCTAATTGGTTTAAATTTGGCATGTTTCAGCACACAAAGGCACCAGCTGAAATTATTGTCTGCCTGACTTTGTTTCTTATAGTTTTAGAATTATTATTATTATTATTATTATTTTATTTCTTAGCAGACGCCCTTATCCAGGGCGACTTACAATTGTTACAAGATATCACATTATTTTTACATACAATTACCCGTTTATACAGTTGGGTTTTTACTGGAGCAATCTAGGTAAAGTACCTTGCTCAAGGGTACAGCAGCAGTGTCCCCCCCCACCTGGGACTGAACCCACGACCCTCCGGTCAAGAGTCCAGAGCCCTAACCACTGCTCTACACTGCTGCCCCATTAGAGTGTAGAATTAGAGTGTAGAATTCTGATCAAGTCTTTTTGAAGTTGTGGATGAGCATATCATTTATAAACGCCCATAGAAGGGCGGTCAATTTGCTAAAGGTACATAGTGCTGAAAGAGCTAAAGAATTCAGTGAAGCTCACGATTGAGTTGTTAACTCTCTCCTCTCTCTCTCTCTCTCTCTCTCCCTCTCTCTCTCAGCTTCACTCAATTGCACAGGAGCCATGAACTGGAATAAAGGCGGGTCGGAGGGCAAGCGTGGGTTTGGTTTTGGGGGGTTTGCCCTGGCCTCAGGGAAGAAGGAGGAGCCCAAAGCCCAGAAGGGGTCCCACTCTGCTTTCCCGCCCCCTTCAACGGGGGTCTATGGGAAGGGGCAGCAGCTCCCAGCGTTCTATAAGATTGGATCGAAGCGAGCCAACCTGGACGAGGAGAACGCGTGAGTGTCTGCGTCACTGCTCCTGTATCGGGAGATAAGCACTGCAATCCAGGGAGCAGTAGAGAACAATGAGAATGAGACCGCAGGTGTACAACACTGTTGCGTGTGGAGTAGACTGAGATGGATAATGAATATCAAATAGATAACCCTTACACTGGCATGGTTAACATGCTTATTCATACATGAGCTTCTATTTCAGAGAACCAAAAAAAGGTTTAAAATGTGGCTTGGGTTTAAATGCTAAACTTTAACACAGCTGTAGTAAACAGCAAAATCATATAGTTTTGGTATAGTTACCTGGATATCGGACAGCTTAAAGCACCCCACAGTGTGTCTGCATGTGCCTGTGTGACACTCTGAGTGATTCTGTGTTTCTCTCTGCGTGACTCTGTGTGTGTGTGTGTATCTCTGTGCGTGACTCTGTGTGACTCTGTGCATCTCTGTGTGACTCTGTGCCTCTCTGTGTGACTGTGTATCTCTGTGTCACTCTGTGTGTATCTCTCTGTGTGACTCTGTGCCTCTCTGTGTGACTCTGTGCCTCTCTGTGTGACTCTGTGCCTCTCTGTGTGACTGTGTATCTCTGTGTGACTCTGTGCATCTCTCTGTCTCTCTGCATCTCTCTGTGTATCTCTCTGCGTGACTCTGCCTCTCTGTGTGACTCTGTATCTCTGTGTGTGACTCGGTGTGCATCTCTGTGTCACTCTGTGTGACTCTGTGTCACTCTGTGTCATCTCTGTGTGACTCTGTGTGACTCTGTGTCTCTCTGTGTCTCTCTGTGTGACTCTGTGCCTCTCTGTGTGACTCTGTGCCTCTCTGTGTGACTCTGTGCCTCTCTGTGTGACTCTGTGCCTCTCTGTGTGACTCTGTGCCTCTCTGTGACTCTGTGCCTCTGTGTGTGTATCTCTGTGTCCTCTGTGTATCTCTCTGTGTGACTCTGTGCCTCTCTGTGACTCTGTGCCTCTCTGTGTGACTCTGTGCCTCTCTGTGTGACTCTGTGTGTCTCTGTGCATCTCTGTGTGTCTCTGTGCATCTCTGTGTGTATCTCTCTGTGTGACTGTGTATCTCTGTGTGACTCTGTGTGTGACTCTCTGTGCATCTCTGTGTGACTCTGTGCATCTCTGTGTCACTCTGTGTGACTCTGTGCCTCTCTGTGTGACTCTGTGCCTCACTGTGTGACTCTGTGCCTCTCTGTGTGACTGTGTATGTCTGTGTCACTCTGTGTGTATCTCTCTGTGTGACTCTGTGCATCTCTGTGTGTATCTCTCTGTGTGACTCTGTGTATCTCTGTGTGTGACTCTGTGTGCATCTCTGTGTGACTCTGTGTGACTCTGTGCCTCTGTGTGACTCTGTGCCTCTCTGTGTGACTCTGTGCCTCTCTGTGTGACTCTGTGCCTCTCTGTGTGACTGTGTATCTCTGTGTCACTCTGTGTGTATCTCTCTGTGTGACTCTGTGCATCTCTGTGTGTCTCTGTGCATCTCTGTGTGTCTCTGTGCATCTCTGTGTATCTCTCTGTGTGACTGTGTGTGAATGCCTCTGTGTATGACTGTGTGCATCTCTGTGTGACTCTGTGCATCTCTGTGTCACTCTGTGTGTATCTCTCTGTGTGTATCTCTCTGTGTGACTCTGTGTATCTCTGTGTGTGACTCGGTGTGCATCTCTGTGTGACTCTGTGCATCTCTGTGTCACTCTGTGTGTATCTCTCTGTGTGTATCTCTCTGTGTATCTCTCTGTGTGTGTATCTCTCTGTGTGACTGTTTGTATCTCTGTGTGTGACTCGGTGTGCTCTTGCAGGTACTTTGAGGATGATGAGGAGGACTCCAGCAGTATGGACCTGCCCTACATCCCTGCTGAGAACTCCCCGACTCGGCAGCAGTTCCAGAACAGAACCGGGGGCTCGGACAGCGAGGAGGACCCCCTGGATGCCTTCATGGCTGAAGTGGAGGTACGGTAGAGCAGCATTCCCGCACAGGGGCCCCTTAATCACCGTGCCAGGCAACAGGGTACAGTGGAGGCGCCTGCGTGCCACCCTGCTTGTTAATACTGGCACGTAGCGTACGGCCCGATTCCCCTGAAAGATTTTGTAGTTCAGTTCCCCCCCCACCACCCTGCTCTCTGTGGCTGTGGGCTGATTTGTTTTCTCTCCCTGTTGTTGAGTTCAGGACCAGGCTGCCAAAGATATGAGAAGACTTGAAGAAAAAGACAAAGAAAAGAAAAATACAAAGTAAGTCTTAACAGAATTACAGCTTGTGCTTGTTAGAAACAGGGCGTTCACATTCGATTCCACATATCATTACGTACGTGTGAAAAGGTACCACGCCTGCTAAGACAGGAAAACCTTAGGCACTACACCTTTTTAAATATTGTCAAACCTTCTAAACGTCATCAGGAGTAGAATTAAGCTTGAAACATGTCGGTTTGCAAAGGGAGCTGCGTGCCTGTCTCTGATGTGCACCCTTTCACACAGCAGCAACAGCAAGGCCTCGTCCTCATCCAGTCTCAGTGCTTTTTGGGAGGTCATTTAATTCTGTAGACTCCCTGGCTCTGACACTGGTCTTACAGCAGCTGTGTAGCTGTGCCTCGTCACTGTGGGGAGGCAGGCAGAGAGGGGGCAGCCTTTCTGAATGTGCTATAGGTTAGTGCGACAGGCAGTGATAATCCATGTTGCTGTGTGCTGCACTTCCCGGCCTCCCCAGTGTGAGGCGCTGTGCTGGGTCTGTGTTGTGGTGGGGACTAGGGGATGGGGACTGGGGGACGGGGACGGGGTGCAGTTGATTGAGGGCCGAGTTGCAGGGAAGCTTGTTTCTCTGCTTGTTTTTTCCAGGGGTATTCGCGATGACATTGAGGAGGAAGATGACCATGTGAGTGTGACACGCAGCATTTCTTCCATATTGTCAAACAGAAACATTTCAAAAGCATTTGCATTGTTAGGGTTCTTCTTCTTCTTCTCCTTCTTCTCTTTCTTCTCCTCCTCCCTCCTTCTCCCTCCTTCTCCTCCTCTCCTCCTTCTCCTCCTTCTTCTCCTCCTCCCTCCTTCTCCTCCTTCTTCTCCTTCTCCTTCTTCTCCTTTCTCCTTCTCTTCCTTCTCCTTCTCCTCCACCTTCTTCTCCTTCTCCTTCTCCTTCTCCTCCTCCTTTCTTCTTCTCTTTCTCCTCCTTCTCCTTCTCTTTCTTCTCCCTCCTTCTTCTCCTCCTTCTCCTCCTTCTTCTTCTCCTCCTCCTTCTTCTCCTTCTCCTCCTCCTTCTTCTCCTTCTCCTTCTTCTTCTTCTCCTCCTCCTCCTCCTCCTTCTTTCCTTCTCCTTCTCCTTCTCCTCCTCCTTCTTCTCTTTCTTCTCCTCCTTCTTCTTCTCCTCCTCCTTCTTCTTCTTCTCCTTTCTCCTTCTCTTTCTTCTCCTCCTTCTTCTTCTCCTCCTCCTCCTCCTCCTTCTTCTTCTTCTCCTCCTCCTCCTTTCCTTCTTCTTCTCCTCCTCCTCCTCCTCCTCCTTCTTCTTCTCCTCCACCTTCTTCTTCTTCAGCTCACTTAATTTAAAACATAATTTTTTCTCATTATTGTTGCCCACCAGTAAGAATGTACATCATAAATTGGTTAAATGTTTTCAGTTTAATCTTAAACTCTGCACTTCTGTATCTGCAAACAAAATAATTGAAAACAGCAGCTTCTCCTTTTGAATTGAGCTCTCCTCCTTCTCCGCTCTTTTTCAGATTTGTCACTTTTTGGTGGACTTTCTTCTCCTCCTCAATCCTCCTAGAGTAAGTAGTGGGATTCAAAAAAATCTCCACCTTTTCTCCTTCTCCTTCTCCTTCCTACAACTGTTTTCTCTTCCTTCTCCCTGTCATTTTCTTTTCATTGTAACATCCTGTCTGTTTCAAAATCCACCGCTTCTAGTGCACTGCTAGTTTAAGGATTATTTTTTTCATTATTGTGTAACACAGCAATAACAATCCATAAATTGGGTAATCAGTTTACTCTTCCTGCAGTGATCTGAGGACAAATCTCAAACCCTTTTGAAGGGCACTAGAGCGGACATTTTGAAAAGAGCTTTGAAACAGACTTTAAAGTTCTATGTGTAAAAAGTTGTCAGGACGTTAACAATGAAAAGAAAAATGACAGGTGCGTTATTTAAACAGTTGTAGTAGCGAGTGGACAGCAAACCTGATCTCCTCATTAACAGAGCATCAGCGTGGATCAGCAAACCTGATCTCCTCATTAACAGAGCAATCCAGCGTGGATCAGCAAACCTGATTTTCCTCATTAACAGAGCATCATTTTGGATCAGCAAACTATGTGTAAAAAGTTCTCCTTAACAATGAACAGAAAAAAATGACATCAGTTGTAGCGTGGACAGCAAACCTGATCTCCTCATTAACAGAGCATCAGCGTGGATCAGCAAACCTGATCTCCTCATTAACAGAGCATCAGCGTGGATCAGCAAACCTGATCTCCTCATTAACAGAGCATCAGCGTGGATCAGCAAACCTGATCTCCTCATTAACAGAGCATCAGCGTGGATCAGCAAACCTGATCTCATTAACAGAGAGCATCAGTGTGGATCAGCAAACCTGATCTCATTAACAGAGTAGTCTTCAAGGCAGGGTGCTGGTTAGACCCTGGGGTCTGGATGCATTATGATTTTGAGTTTTAAGTGTTCAGTGCAGTAAGTAGAAAGATTAAGATCTGTTGACATGATGTAGTAACATACCCCTCAATACAGAGGACTAAATAATACATTACAAACTGGCAAGTTTAGAAACAGTACAGATAATCCATTTCACTTTAACCCTTTGTGGTCCATTTATTAATCGCGCGTCAGGCGCGTCGGGTCCAATTTATTTTCACACGCGCAGTTAATTTTAGACGCGCTGTTTAAAAGTATTTTTTCCACAGTCAAACGGGTTTAAAAGGCCCTGCATATCAACAAAGCACTCACTAGGCATCTCCAGCCCCGCCCCACCACTTTCGTTCGCTATCGAAATAAATAATAATAATAATAATAATAAGTCGTACATACCGATCAATCATCTCCTGATCTCTCGTTTTATCACCAAACTCCTCAATAATGCGATCCAAGTCATTATTTTATTACTATAACATCTCAAAAAAGCTCTGCAAATGTCCGTGATAGTCTCTGTGCACTGATGCAGTATCAGCCAGCTTGTTTCCTTATGACCGCCCCTATGTAATGCCAGGGGCAGGTATGACTAATCATGAGAGACCCTTTTTTTTTTTTTTTTTTTTTCGGCTTGTCTCGGCTCCTGTCGCTCCCACTCGGCCATTGAATGGTTTTCTCGGCTTTTTCCGGAGAAAAAACGACTAGAAACCCGTTTTTTGCGTTTTTTTGATGATGTCGGACAGGGTCCGACAATGGACCGGATAGGGTTAAAAGCATGCACAGTCAATATAGAGAAACTGCACGCTCAGTGCTGTGTGTTTATAACACTGTAAACAGTGTGGGGTAGTGTGGTTTTATTTATTTATAGTTATCAAATATCCTAAGCCTTGTATTATTAATGAATAGTTATTTAATATGAACTGTTAAGTAGCAATGACAAGTCTTGAACAGTGGTACATTTTAATAATCAGATTACATTTTATTAAAAGTTAACATCCCCGATTTACTTATAGTACAGAAACAACACAGTTATTGCGAATATACTCCTAGACAGAACACACAGCTTTAACAGTTACAAAATAACTGATCAATATTACCCCTGGCCTTAAACTACCCCTGTTTCCTTTCTCACACACTCTGCTTGCTGTGTCTCTAGATTCTTTAAAGATTTTGCAACAGCTGTTTTAAACTCTCTTATACAGTCCCGTTGGTCACATTCATATTTTCTTACATTTGTTAATTTGACTCTGCACAGTGCAGCATTTGCCCTGTGTCTGCGCTGCTCTGATTGTGAGCTCTGCCTCTCTGTCTCCCCCTGCAGGAGGCCTATTTCCGCTACATGTCTGAGAACCCAATGGCGGGGGTGACTGCGGACGAGGAGGAGGATTCTATCGAGTACGACAGCGACGGGAACCCCATCGCCCCCGCCAAGAGGATCATCTGCCCACTGCCCCCTATCGACCACTCCGAGGTATTGCATCGCACACGCTAATGGATTGTCGTTCTGTCCGGTGGTTTTTAAGTCTTTTTTGTACTGTACTGAGTCACGCTGTCCGCTCTGATGGTGTTTCTCTCTCCAGATCGATTACCCCCCCTTCGAGAAGAACTTCTTCGAGGAGCACGAGGAGCTGGCCAGCCTCACGCCCGACCAGGTGGCGGATCTGAGGCAGAAGCTGAACCTGCGGGTATGTGTGCCAGCCTCCCTCCCTCCCTGCCTGCCTCTCTCCCCCCGCCTTTCTGCGGTGGATAAACTGCACAGATTGCACAGTGGGTCTGTGCTGGTGGGCAGCTCTGAGGCGTGTGTTGTGTGGGAGGGCAGCTCTGAGGCGTGTGTTGTGTGGTGTGGGAGGGCAGCTCTGAGGCGTGTGTGTTGGTGTGGGAGGGCAGCTCTGAGGCGTGTGTTGTGTGGGAGGGCAGCTCTGAGGCGTGTGTTGTGTGGGAGGGCAGCTCTGAGGCGTGTGTTGTGTGGTGTGGGAGGGCAGCTCTGAGGCGTGTGGTGTGGGAGGGCAGTGTTGTGTGGTCTGGGAGGCGTGTGTTGTGTGTTAAGCAGCTGTGTTGTGTGTGGTGTGGGAGGGCAGCTCTGAGGCGTGTGTTGTGTGGTGTGGGAGCTCTGAGGGTGTGTTGTGTGGGCTCTGGGCGTGTGTTGTGTGGTGTGGGAGGGCAGCTCTGAGGCGTGTGGTGTGTGTTGTGTGGTGTGGGAGGGGAGGGCAGCTCTGAGGGGCAGCTCTGAGGCGTGTGTTGTGTGGTGTGGGAGGGCAGCTCTGAGGCGTGTGTTGTGTGGTGTGGGAGGGCAGCTCTGAGGTGTGTGTGGTGTGGGAGGGCAGCTCTGAGGCGTGTGTTGTGTTGTGTGCTCGCAGGTTTCCGGTGCAGCCCCTCCTAAGCCCTGCACCAGCTTTGCACACTTCGGCTTCGACGAGCAGCTCATGCACCAAATCCGCAAGTCGGAGTACACCAAGCCCACCCCCATCCAGTGCCAGGTAAGCACAAACAACGACTGATTTATTACGTTATAACCAAACAGAAAATAAGCGTCTAAATCATGACCAGGATAATATCAGTTCTGTTTTCTAGCCAAAGTAAAACTAAATCTGATGTTGCTGATTATGTTACAGTTTAGGTTTTTATGTAACTTGTCGCCATTTTTTTTTTCTCCCCATCAATATATATATATATATATATTTTTTTTTCTTTTTTCTGATTGAAGAGTGAGTTTGTTACTGTTTAAAATGTGATGCAGTGCCACATGATTTGAAACAGCACCCTCTGGTGTACAGCCTGGGTGTTTTAAATTGGAGGTTCTTCAGGGGATTTTTTAAAAAAATGTAGCAAGTTCCATGCAAACTGACTGGGAGCCCGTGCGCACTGCAGTATCACCGGGGAGGTTTTCCGTGGAAGCCCCTGTATTCTGAAGCTGTGCGCATCAAGCCCGGCTGAAGCAGTAACTGTGACTCTTGGTAAAGCATCGAGCTGCCTGGCACTGCAATCCCGTCGGAGGAAACTTCACAGGGAGTTTTTGTTCTTTTTGGAAAGCGCGGGCGCTGACGGCTTCCTGTGTCTCCTTGTCCCGTGTGCAGGGCGTTCCCATCGCGCTGAACGGCAGGGACATGATCGGCATCGCCAAGACTGGCAGCGGGAAGACTGCTGCCTTCATCTGGCCCATGCTGGTGCACATCATGGACCAGAAGGAGCTGCAGCCGGGAGACGGGCCCATCGGCGTCATCGTGTGCCCCACCAGAGAGCTGTGCCAGCAGGTGAGGGCAGCCGGCGCTGGGGGGGATTATTCTCGAGTTCTCGTGGAACTTCCATTCACTGCAGTAACTTCACTATCACTAGGGCTGCAGTGTGGAGTAGTGGTTAGGGCTCTGGACTCTTGACCGGAGGGTCGTGGGTTCAATCCCAGGTGGGGGGGACAATGCTGCTGTACCCTTGAGCAAGGTACTTTACCTAGATTGCTCCAGTAAAAACCCAACTGTATAAATGGGTAATTGTATGTAAAAATAATGTGATATCTTGTAACAAGTCGTCCTGGATAAGGGTGTCTGCTAAGAAATAAAAAAATACTGTAGGCACTTATCTACAGCAGGTGGTATAGTGAAGGCTGTTGTATGTCGGTGTGCCACACTTCACATTTGTCTGTCTCTCCCCCTCCCCAGATCCACGCGGAGTGCAAGCGCTTCGGGAAGGCCTATAACCTGCGCTCCGTGGCCGTGTACGGAGGCGGCAGCATGTGGGAGCAGGCCAAGGCTCTCCAGGAGGGGGCTGAGATCGTGGTCTGCACCCCGGTGAGTATCCCTGCTCTTTCCTCCCGGACAGCAAACCTGCTGCAGGCCAGTCGGGGGATGCCACCAGCGCTTGGAACTCACACTAGCCCTGCTGCACCCAGTACCTTTGTAAACATAGTGGAAGCAGAGTTCACGGGTTCAGCTTCACACACATGCTGTTAGGTAGGATCTATAAGACAGGCCCTCATTAGTGCGAGTGAGACAAGCTACCTGAATCCTCTCCTGACCATCTCCGTACCTGAGCAATCTCCCACAGAATTAGGTAACTGATCTAACGTTACCTGGTTTCTGTTTAAAGCTAGGTGCCACATTGGTTGATTCTGTGTGTCTATTTTGTAATGACCAGTGCAGTACTTTTAACCCCAGTTCTTTGTATTGGGGTACCAGCTGTGTGTGTGTGCGTGTCTCACTGCGTGGCTCTCCTCCGCAGGGGCGCCTCATTGACCACGTGAAGAAGAAGGCCACGTCTCTGCAGAGGGTCACCTACCTGGTGTTCGACGAGGCTGACCGCATGTTTGATATGGGCTTCGGTGAGCAGCCTGTCATCGATACCCAGCGTTTGCTTTTATACCTGCTGGGGGCGCCAAAGCGGGTTTATCATTCATGTATTTCAAGTGTCCCGCTTGTAGCTCTGCGACGTCACAATAGCAGCTTCTCCAAGCTGTGAATTCAGAGCTCCCCACAGCAATCGATCAAACTAAAATAAATGACTGCATTCAAGCTTTCATCCTAAGTAAATGGTTAATTAACTGCATGTGGGATAAACACAGTGGTTCTCTGCGGGTAACTCTGTGAGCAGTGAGACTTCGGCCCTCGCTCTCGATATTTGTGTTGCCCCTTCAGAGCCGTCCCGTCTCCTCTCGTAACACCTCAAGCATGTTCGTTATTGGACAGTAAACCTTGTCTAATCCGACCAACATTGTCAGTATTAGAGAGTCAATGTTAAACCGGTAAACGCTTCAGTTTGTTTAGCTAGATGTCCTTTTGCATTGGTAGTTCCCTACGTTGTGCATCTTTGTGGATTTAAAAGATAAATAAAAGCAATCCATTTCTATACAGTTCAGGCAAGACGAGTTTTAAGTTCTCTGTTCTAGAGCCCTGTACAGGTCTTCAGTGTTGAGTGGAGTAAACGTCAGGCATTATAAATATTTCAACAGATCTGATCTACCTTCTGAAGCCTGTTACATTGTGCTGCTTATTTGGGAAGGGGTTTCTTCTGGTGCCAGGGAACCCCTTTGCTCGCCTGGCCTGTGAAGATCAGCATGGATGTCATTCTTTTGTTTTGCAGAATACCAGGTCCGATCGGTTGCCAGTCACGTTCGACCGGACAGACAGAGTGAGTTACGTTGCAGAACCTGGGCTTTCTTGAAGCACTGTTAAAGATTTGCTGTCTGTTTTCTTTCTCTGAGGTTTGAAATGGTTTTGAAACTTGAGAACAGGCTACATAAACAGCTGTGACCAGTTTCAATAATGCCAATTATTTGATTGTGCAGGGATGGGTTCTCTTGCACTGTGATGCTCAGTGCTTCAGTGCATTGCTAATCTCTGTAACACTCAAACAGCTTGTGAACAAACACAGATACTCAGTTTGGGGTCGTCCCCTCTTGTAAAGAATGATTCCTCTCTTTCTGGAGAGCAGAATCTTATCTATGTATCCGCTGTTAAATCACAGCAGACTTGCACAGGCAGTTTGGAGATTTCCTCCAGCAGAGATTGCTAGCAGGGTTTAAATTGCCCACACTTTGTTTCAACAGCACTGCCCAGGGATGGGAATAAGACTCCCATTGCATGGCACTGTGGTCCAATCCTGGTTTTACTGTGCGTCTTAATGAGACACATCTGAGCTTGTTACCTGTACACTGTGGCTAATCGAGCGTGTAGTAAAACCTGGAATGGGTAAACCTGCTATGCAATTGGAGTCTTCTTGCCTCCCCGCTGTGACACCACGCTGGTCTGGCTCTCACTCCTCACTGCCAGTGCAGGGGGTCACAGTGCTGTGGAATCGAAGCACTAGATACATAACCACTTTGCTGTGAATGTGAATCTGCAGCAAACAGCAGAGACGCAGGCTTTGCTCACACTGTGTGGCGCTGAGAGCCTGCACGTCGATTCGACTCTGTTTACTGATTTACTGCCTCTGTGCTTCCCTCAGCCCTTCTGTTCAGCGCCACCTTCCGCAAGAAGATTGAGAGGCTGGCCCGAGACATCCTGGCAGACCCCGTCCGCGTGGTGCAGGGAGACATTGGGGAGGTACGGCCGGGGGGGAGAGAGGTGCAGGGGAGGAGGGAGGAGGCGGCCGGGGGCAGGGAGGAGGGGAGGCTGGTGGTGCAGGGAGACATCGGGAGGCAACGACGGGGAGGTGCAGGGAGACATCGGGAAGGTACGACGGGGGGGGGAGAGGTGCAGGGAGGAGGGGAGGTACGGCCGGGGGGGCAGGGAGGAGGGGAGGCTGGTGGTGCAGGGAGACATTGGGGAGGAAATAAGACTCCCATTGCAGTAGTATAGGTGAGTCTGCAATGCAATAGGATCCTTCTTTCCATCCCTGATCACTATGTATTGTAAGAACTCTAGTGATGGTGGTGTGTGAGATACGAGCTGATCATCCCCCAGTGAAGCCCTGGCAGAGTGGATCTCAGCAGCGTGTTGCTCTGCCCCCTGCAGGCCAACGAGGACATCACTCAGCTGGTGGAGGTCATGCCCAGCGGGCTGGAGAAGTGGGGCTGGCTGACCCGGCGCTTGGTGGAGTTCACCTCCGCCGGCTCGGTGCTCATCTTCGTCACCAAGAAGGCGAACTGTGAAGAGCTGGCCACCAACCTGAACCAGGAGGGCTGGACCATCGGGATGCTGCACGGTGACCTGGACCAGAGCGAGAGGAACAAGGTCATCTCGGACTTCAAGAACAAGAGCCTGCCTGTGCTGGTAGCCACCGACGTGGCAGGTGAGAGACCACTGGGGTCTGTCTGTCTGTCTGTCTGTCTGTCTCTCTCTCTCTCTGTCTCTCTCTGCCTGTGCATCTGTATGTCATTACTGAACAGAAGAAAAGTTTGGGACTATGGACTCCCATTGCAAAGCAGTTTGATCCATCCCTGGTTTTACTGTGAGTTTAATAAGACGCACCTGAGTTTGTTACCAACACACTGGGGCTACCAAGCTTGTAGTAAAACATGGAATGGGTGAAACTGCTATGCAATAGGAGTCTTATTCGGAGTCCATGCATTTGTAACTCTGTGTAAAGAGATCTTCCTACCATCTGTTCTAAAGTGATATCATTCAGTTTTATAAACGAAGTTACCATTTCCATTGTGGTTGGTTCTTTAAGTAAATCAAACTACTTTCTTATTTACACACACAGAACATTCTTACCTGCATGCAGTTCCTCTCCCTCAATGGGGGCAGACTTATGAACTGACTATATGAATGCCCCATCCACTAACAAGAATAGACCCTTATCAGAGTGTGAAGATACCTGGAGTAAACAGACAGACTCTCTATTCTGTGTCTGGGTATCTGTGAAAATAGACAGACTGAACCCAATATAAATCCCATATTTAAGGTTATTTCTCTTCATTAGGTTAATAATGAGTTTTATTTATAGATATATATATGTCTCCTTCCTTGTATCCATTTTTTTCAATGACATGATTTAAGAAAATGATGTTTCTTTCGAATATAATTCTTTTCTATCTGTTAAGCTTGCTAAGCTTCCTCATGCTGGGCTGGTCCTTGCTGGCAGTGTGTGTGTGATGCTGTGTGTGTGATGCTGCCTCAGGCTGGGCTGGTCCTTGCTGGCAGTGTGTGTGTGATGCTGTGTGTGATGCAGCCTCAGGCTGGGCTGGTCCTTGCTGGCAGTGTGTGTGTGATGCTGTGTGTGTGATGCAGCCTCAGGCTGGGCTGGTCCTTGCTGGCAGTGTGTGTGATGCTGTGTGTGATGCAGCCTCAGGCTGGGCTGGTCCTTGCTGGCAGTGTGTGTGTGATGCTGTGTGTGATGCAGCCTCAGGCTGGGCTGGTCCTTGCTGGCAGTGTGTGTGTGATGCTGTGTGTGATGCAGCCTCAGGCTGGGCTGGTCCTTGCTGGCAGTGTGTGTGTGATGCTGTGTGTTCTGCAGCCTCAGGATGGGCTGGTCCTTGCTGGCAGTGTGTGTGTGATGCTGTGTGTTCTGCTGCCTCAGGCTGGGCTGGTCCTTGCTGGCAGTGTGTGTGTGATGCTGTGTGTTCTGCTGCCTCAGGCTGGGCTGGTCCTTGCTGGCAGTGTGTGTGTGATGCTGTGTGTGATGCAGCCTCAGGCTGGGCTGGTCCTTGCTGGCAGTGTGTGTGATGCTGTGTGTTCTGCTGCCTCAGGCTGGGCTGGTCCTTGCTGGCAGTGTGTGTGTGATGCTGTGTGTGTGATGCTGCCTCAGGCTGGGCTGGTCCTTGCTGGCAGTGTGTGTGTGATGCTGTGTGTGTGATGCTGCCTCAGGCTGGGCTGGTCCTTGCTGGCAGTGTGTGTGTGATGCTGTGTGTGATGCAGCCTCAGGCTGGGCTGGTCCTTGCTGGCAGTGTGTGTGTGATGCTGTGTGTGATGCAGCCTCAGGCTGGGCTGGTCCTTGCTGGCAGTGTGTGTGTGATGCTGTGTGTTCTGCTGCCTCAGGCTGGGCTGGTCCTTGCTGGCAGTGTGTGTGATGCTGTGTGTTCTGTGCCTGTCTCTCAGCCCGTGGTCTGGACATCCCCTCTATCAAGACCGTGGTGAATTACGACGTGGCCCGCGACATCGACACGCACACCCATCGAATCGGGCGTACTGGGCGAGCGGGGATGAAGGGCGTGGCGCACACCCTGCTGACGCACAAGGACACCACCTTCGCAGGAGACCTGGTCCGCAACCTAGAGGGAGCCAACCAGAGCGTGAGCAAGGAGCTGATGGACCTGGCCATGCAGGTAGGGAGGGGACGGGGATTAATTATTCCTAGACTCTTATCAGGGTTGGGTCAATTCCTGTTTTTCAGTTCCAATTTTAATTCCCTTTTAATTCATTCCAACACGTCATTGATCAACGTTGCAAATCAAGTCTGTTAAAATGAGCTTCTCACAGTGGCAACAAATTACTGACATTGAAGTCGCTGTTAGTGAATTAAATTGGCTTAAAAAGGAAAGCGGTTGAACAGTCCCAACAATGATGTCTCTAAAATATAAATTCCAATGCATTCAAAGGAATTGGAATTGATTTTAAAAAGGAATTGGAATTGATTTTAAAAAGGATTTGGAATTGACCCTCACCCTGGTCAGTCAGACACCCTGGAGTCTGCTTCACTGGTGTATCCTGGTAAAACATGGGTGCTGTGCAGGTGAGTTGGAAACCAGGCTTTTTCTGATGCACTGGATTAATTCAAATAAGATAAATATAGAGAAAAAGATCTAAGATACCAGCGATCTGGCCCTCTAAGCCTAGCTGTCCGCACACCCGCCAGCAGCCCTGAAGGTTCATAATAAACTCTGTGCTGAAGCCTGGAGCCCCCTCTGGGGTTAACGCTGCCCTGTCTCTCTGCAGAACCCCTGGTTCCGGAAGTCCCGATTCAAAGGAGGGAAAGGGAAGAAGCTGAACATCGGAGGCGGGGGGCTGGGGTACAGGGAGAGGCCTGGCCTGGGAGCAGACACCTCGGTAAGAGCCCTTCACAAACACTGCAGCCTTCACACAGAAACACCCTGGAGATGCATTCACTCACTGACACAGAAACACCCTGGGGATGCATTCACTCACTGACACACACACACACACACACACACACACACACACCCTGGAGATACATTCACTCAAGTCACACCATTTATAAAGCGTTGGTTCATGCTCCAGTTAAAAGGGAGAGCAGTGATCCCATTGCTAGTCTAATAAGATGTCAGAGACTGCTGGAGCTGCTGAATTCACTGGAACGTGATGTGCGTTTCCTCCGAGCGTGCGTTACCGAGTTGTTTCTCCACAGGAGTGCAGTGGCAGTGCTGTGATGAGCAACTATGAAGCATACAGGCCTACCTCCGGAGCCATGGGGGACCGCATGTCCGCGATGAAGGCTGCTTTCCAGGTGAAGAGCACACCGCACTCCTAGTGCCGTCCCCACTGGAACCTATCAGCTGCAGCTACACTGAGAATACCACTGAGACTAGATCTGCAGTCAGTGTCAATGACAAAGCATTCAACCCGTTTAAACCACAGCAGCTTCAACAGATGAAGTGCATTAAAGTCAGGCTTTCGTATGCTTTTTATTTACAGTTCATGCCTTGTAATGTTTTGGGAGGCTGCCTCTAATCAAGTTGGGAGTGTACGTTCTCTTGCACTCTGTATGACGGAACCCTCCGACACAGCAAAGCGTGCACGAGAATGAAGCCCACTCTCCACTTGATTAGAGGCAGCCACCCAACACCAAGAAACAGACATGATATCTGTGTTTCTCTGGATTGATAAATAGAGCACAACTTTACATTCTGATTAGCTTTGGCCCAACTGTGCACAATTATATAGAGCTCTCTAAGAACCCGGTATTACACGTGTTATTAAAAAAGGCTGCATTCAATTGTAAACCCCACAGTAGGCATTGTTCTGTGTGTTTCCCCATTTGGGAACTGCTTTCAAAAAACACTAAGAACCCCGCTAGACACTAGGAGGCGCTGTTCAACACAAAGTGCCACATTTTATTGATTTAAAATAATACTTTTAGAAATGCGAGAGACAAGTAATAAATGAAATGACTAGCAGTCTTTTGCAGTGTCTGGTCGAAGTGTTGTCGCTAAAAGTTCATTTGATTTTAAGTTTAGAAAAGTATTGAGTGTTTTATAGTTGTGGGTGATTTTTAAACACATTTAGTATCAGCACACTGTAATTCTGCATTGCAGCCCACAGAACAACAGATTGAATGAAGTCCGAATCGGACCTCCGCCGCTGTCCTGGGGCCGGGCCTGTTCTGGTTCTGATTTTGTTTTCTTGTTTCTGTCGACAGTCTCAGTTCAAGAACCAGTTTGTGGCGGCCTCGGGTTTCCCTCCGAAGCTGACCCCTGCCAACAGCAGCTCCGAGGGCTGGACCAGCGCGGGCAGCCTGAGCTCCGTGCCCACGGGGGCGCCCCAGGCGGGGCTCGGCCAGGAGAGGCTGCAGGCAACGCCCTCTGGGGGAGCTCCAGGCTCCCTGGCACCGGGGGGCAGGATGGCAGGCTTCTCCAGCGCCGGGACCCTCCGCTCCCTCCCCGAGAGCTACCCCGTCCCGGAACCCCCTCCCCCTGCCCCGCGAGAGGCCAGTAAGGAGCGCCACGGAGACAGCAGGGGGCGCCACGGAGACAGGGACCGCCACTCAGACAGGGATCGCCATGGAGACAGGGAACGACACGCAGATTCCAGCCGTCAGGGAGCGGGGTACGGCAGCCGCCACGGAGAGAGTCGCAACGGGGAGAGCAGCCGGAGAGACAGGGAGGGCCGGGGGGAGAGAGGGAGCAGCGACAGGGGAGGAGAGAGGGGGGGTGACAGGGGAGGGGAGCGGGGGAACGAAAGGTGGGGAGAGCGGGGGAACGAAAGGTGGGGAGAGCGGGGGAACGAAAGGGGGAGCGAGAAGGGAGGGGAGAGGGGGAACGAAAGGGGGAGTGAGAGGGGAGGGGAGAGGTGGTGTGAGAGCGAGAGGGAGAGGGAGAACGAGAGGGGCGACACCGGCAAGGAAGACAGTTTCGCCATCCCAGATGCCCCGAAGCGCAAGAAGAGCAGGTGGGACAATTGAGGTGGAAGGAAGGACGGACGGACGGACGGACGGACGGACACATTGCTGGGCTGGTCACTTTATTAGGGAACCCATCCCCCATGTTGTTGGAATGAGCCCAATCTAAATTATATGTATTGTTTTTTTTAACTTGATTCACACAAGCCTGTCTGGGTGTGGTAGGATATCACTGTAGCTCAGTGATACTCTGCAGGGAGCTACAGCAGCCCCAGCTTCACTGCTGTACAGAGGGTACTCCGAATACACCTTGAGCTGGAGTTGCATTGGTACTCAGGAAGCGGGCGCGGTCCTGGGCATGTTCACCCCCAGATATCCCTGATACTGTGACCGGGGGCGGGGTACGTGTAGCAGGAGGGGCGTTAGTTAGAGAAAATAAAGCTTGTTTTTGATATTCTGTGTATATTCCATTGTGAATAAGTTCAGCAAACTCTTATAAAAGAGAGAGGGGAAAGGGGGGGGGGGGTACTGAGAGAGATAAATCGCTTTGTTGAAATTTGAAGTGTGTCCGATTGGTACTTTTTTTCAGGGCTTATTTACAAACTATTGTCGCGGCCACAGAGCTTCTTTCTTGCTAGTGTTGTTGTTGTTCTTGGGGCAGATTCGGGTGTTTTGCTCTCTTGTGTTGTTTTGTTTGGCCAGTTTTCAGAAAGGTTGCTTCAGTTTCAGTGAGGAGAGTGAAGCTGATGGGAGGCTGTGGGACAGGGGGCCGGGGCTGTGTCCTCCCTGTCCTGTACAGAATAATTACAAATAGTATCGTTCTGTGATCAGTGGATGAAACGTCTATAGCTGTCTCTGTTTTAATTTGTATTATTATGTAAAGAAAGAGAACTCCCCTCAACACTGCAGAGCTGTATACAGGTCTATAGGTAAGAGGTCGTTTATCACTGCAGAGCTGTATACAGGTCTATAGGTAAGAGCTCATTTATCACTGTAGAGCTGTATAGCTGTCTCCAGTATTCCCATAATAAACATTTCTAAGACAATTTTTAATATTTTTTTTATTATTTTTTTCTTTTTCTGAAAGGGTACTGAATGGTTCTCTTTGTTTCTAGTTGCCTGGTGTGTTAATTAAATCTGTACCGTTTTATAAAAATGAAACTGCAGCGGCAGCGCTGTTAAATGCTTTTAACTAAAGAAATCAAATGAAGTAAAACCTGATCTATCTGCAGAGCTTGGAAGTGCAAGCTCTTGAAAACAGCAGTGACCTGCTGGACACACGAGGGCTAAGATTATTAAAAGTCTTCTTCGATTACTGAGGGCTGTGCTGTTCTGTTAGCTTTGTTCTCGAGTGCTCTGCCCACCAGAACCGGCATAGAGAAGCCCATGTGTCTGCTGTAGATAGGGAGTGCTCGACTCCTCACAGAGACTCGGTTCAGTGTAGAGAATCCCACGTGTCTGCTGTAGATAGGCAGCGCTCGTCTCCTCACAGAGATTCGGGTTTGTGTGTCCCGTGTCTCCCTAGATGGCGCCCCTGTACCACCATTCACTCACTCCTTCAACAGACACTCTCGCACACTCCCGTCTGGAACAGCAAAGTGAATACTAAGCCAAACAAACAACACAGAATTGTACAGAGAAGCTGGTGTATTCATAGTTTTGATTTGGTTTCTCTCTCTGGTTGAAGAGGAGAATGCAGTTTGTGCTTGAAAAATAATTGCTGTGTCTGTTTCTGTGAAATTAAATTCTTAGAAAACTACTAAAAGGTGCCTGGGGTTATTTCTTTTCTTTCTTGAATCGTTTTAAATACAGACAGTAAGACCGAGTGATGAGGCTGACACGCTGGGCCCTCTTCAAAGCGTTTACTCTGGTCTTTAATCAACTCCTGGCAAGTTTACAAAAACCAAGTAAGATATTCACTTGAGTTCTACGTTCTCTTCATCTCTCTCAAGGTGTTTATTTCTCATTTTGTAACATTCGTGTTTTTTTCTCCTTTTTAAAAGAAATCGGAGTTAATTAAAGAGCAGAGGAAACGCTTTGGAAATGTGATGCAGTGTCTCGGTATCAGGGTAACTTGCACAGTGGGAGCGGCTGACTCCAGATGAGAGAGACCTGCAGAGCTGGGGTTACGACACCATTTCCCAGCTTGCTGTTCTGCGTGGTTCTGGGTTCAGCATTTCCCATGCTGATCAGTGCTGTCTTTTAAAAGACTTCAGACGATATTGTTTAAAGACACAAGGGACGTGTGCGTCCCACAAATCAGACAGTGCTAGCTTTCCTATTTCTGCAATGAACTGTTTGCACAGCTGCTCAATTCCTCGTGTACCTGAAGGGGTTAAATGGATGCAAAGTAGGACAAATTTAGCAAAAATGAATCGACAGTAAAACTGCTCCGTGTTCTGTATCTTCATAGACTTGTAATATTAGCCTCCATGTGTTCCATAATTACAGACTAATCTGACTTTCAGAAACGCACAGACAGGCTGCTTGTTTTTAGGGTTTGAGGTCTTTGCATCGAGCCCCATATGGTGTAGATTTGCTGTTCTGAACTTCATTCACCACAATATATATTTAACACTTATTTTTTTGTCCCCCAGACGTACAGCTCTGGCCAAAGGTTTTGCATCCCCCTATGGAATGAAGAGATTTTGCTTCATAAAGTCGAATGGAACCTGCTCATTAATGCTATGTTAACATATTGAATTATACGCCGCTTGTAGTTTTTCATATACTTAATGAAAAACTGATGTGACATTTTGAAATCTAACATGAAATACTGTACTACTATTATGGCTTCCCGTAGACACTTGCAATATAATTTTGTAGCTTCTTTGGTGACATGATGTTAAATATATTTCAGTCCTAAAATTCTAGGTGATGCAAAACCTTATGGCCATAGCTGTACATGTTAAAACATTATAGGGACACTGCCTCTGTACTTCAAAAGTAGGGTTTGTCAGGGAGAATTATTTAACTTCAAAAGCAATAAACAACTCAGCTCTTTCTTTCTTTCGTTTTCTTTCTTTTTTTCTCTTTTTCTCTCTCTCTCTCTCTCCCCTAAATCCTCAGTCCTTTATTTGAGCAGCGTTCAGTGCCTCTGACTTGTGCACACAGGAGTAGACTGTCTGTCTGTCTGTCTGTCTGTCTGTCTGTCTGGCAGCCAGGCTGTTTGCTTCCTCCACTGGTGTGAAATTCCTCGCTGTGCTGTCAGGATTACCAGCCCCCACCGAGCCAGAGAGGGCCTGATCTCATTGTGCGATATCTGACAGCAAACCTCAAGCGCAGCATTTCGACTCGGTGTCCTCTTCATTTTTCAATCTTTTTTTTTTTTCTCTCCAGGAATTCAATTCTTTATAAAAATGTCTGAGCTGTAAGCAGTCAAACGTAGCAATTTAAAAACATCAGGAGATTCTCATCTGGCACTTTGATACTTAACCGAAGCGAATTATCATCTTAGGTTAGACCATCATTTTTAACTCCTAAATAGCCTCTCTGTCCTCTGAAGTGCATGAAATTCCATCAGGGTTCAAAGTCTCTAAAGTTTACAGTCCTTCCTGTTTATTTACTGTGCTCTCTTAAAAAAGGGGGTTCCAACTAAGTGTTGCTGTCAAATTCAAGAAGTCTAGAAAACTGAACTAATCTGCAAGGGGGAATGAGTCATTGTGAAGCGAGGGAGGTTTTTAAAGCCTGGGTTTGTTCACTCTTTTAATTGTACAGTCAGTAAAGCGCGCAGCAGATGGTTTGCCATCTGGAGACTTGGCGCCCGACACACTGCATGCGCCCACTGCCTGAGACCAGCAGCCAGCCTTCACCCCTCTCTCCAAAACGGGGCTGCCTGCCGGAGCTCAACCCACACAGGGGACAGGCACAACAGATGGGACAAAATGGTGGAGAAAGCCTACGCATCACAGTGAGAACTGTGGGAGAGGGGGGAGGCTGAAATCGTTCATTAGAGTTGCCATGTGCTGTGCTACCCTGCATTGTCACAGCAGGGGGCGCTGTAAAGCACATGCTGGCTTTTATACTAAGCTGGGTTTCCTAGAGTCTGCTCTGTGTAAAATGGTGCAGTAAGGGATCTATAGCGTCCAGCACAGACCCCCAGCCTGCTGCCCTTGTGAGTGACAGAGACCAGCAGTGTTGATGATGCAGGCCTGAGAGCTTATCAACCCCAGACATCAAGAGCCCCACCATCCAGCCCTGCAGTGATGATCATGAGCCAGCATCCTGCCAGGAATCGAGGGGCTGGCCCCAGATACTGCCTTTCGCTGGTCTGGTGAAAAAATGAGTCGGTACCCGAGTTCTGATTTGAAATTCAGGGTTCTGAGCATGCTCAGTACTTCCCTTTTAAGTTAGATGTGTTTTGTGCAAAGCAACTCATGGCCAGTCTCACAGAACAGAACGAACACACACCGCTCGCAAAAACAGAACAGCACCGGAGGACAGTGCCGACTGATGGATTTCATTGTGATGACAAAACCATTGTAGAAAAAGTCAAGCTTCACACAATCTCTGCTGAAATTCAAGTACTATTTTTATTGTTTCAAATTAGTTTTTTCTGTGGTGCCCATTAATGATGTTTGCAATCGTTTGAAGTGGCTTTTATTACAAGGAGAGAATAGGGAGCAGGGTGGAGGGTAAGGAAAGTAGGGTGCAGGGTAAGGCAAGCAGGGTGGAGGGTGCAGGGTAAGGCGAGCAGGGTGGAGGGTACAGGGTAAGGCGAGCAGGGTGGAGGGTGCAGGGTAAGGCGAGCAGGGTGGAGGGTACAGGGTAAGGCGAGCAGGGTGGAGGGTACAGGGTAAGGCGAGCAGGGTGGAGGGTGCAGGGCGCTTTCTCTTTTGAAGGCAGCTCCTCCTCAACACGCTGGCTGGCCTGTTTGAACAAACACAGCCGCTCTGAAACATCTCGGGATTGTTTGGAGATGGACAGAGCCGCTGCAGAGGCCAGATCTCAGCGTTAGATGTGGTGAGGATTCAGACAAACACTCAGCAAGGGGAGCATTTCACCGTCAGACAGGATGGCGCGGAGCTTTAATCACAGGAACTCTTGTGTAATTCACACAGAACATCGTGTGCCCTGCTATTAATCTGCGCTACAGACACTGCAAAATGTACGAGAACTGCAAAGTAAACTGAAAACCTTTCATTAATACTCACTCTCAATAGTGCTAAATAATAAATATCAAAGGAATTCAATGACAAACGTTTGGACTAGAAGTCTTTTTCAATGTCTGTGAGACTTGTTAGTCATTTCAAATTTTCCTTTTGTTTCTTTTAGTATTTCTAAACTGACATTTACCATAATATTATCTATCTATCTATCTATCTATCTATCTATCTATCTATCTATCTATCTATGCTAAATATTTTAAACTTCTTTTTCCATATTATACACAAGGGTCATTTTAAATATTTAACATGTCATTTTATGTCCACACTTGTTGGCCAGACCCCAAATGAACCTCTCACCGTGTGTTCCATTCTGCTGTACCTGGAGCCTGGGTTCAGAGGACACTGGCTCCCTCTCAGTGTGTGTCTGTCCCTCGCGCAGCCCCCTCTTCCCTCCCTTCCTGTCTGCCCTGCACACCGTCCCAGACCGGCTGCTTGCTTTGCGAGCAGGAAATTCCATGGAGATGGTTTGAAAAGACTGGCTGGTGTGGCCGCTGGCTATCCACGGCCCTGCAGAGCTCAGATGTGTTCACCATGAGCCACACGATAAGAAGCAGCCCTCTCCACATGCATTATTATTATTATTATTATTATTATTATTATTATTATTATTATTATTATTATTTATTATTATTATACCCTGATTTTCTCCCCAGTTTAGAATGTCTAATTCCCACCCCTCACCGCTCATTGGAACTGAAGCCAGTCCCCTCTACCGCCCCCTGGCTGCAGCAAACTCCCAGTGCAAGAAAATCAAGCAGGCATTTTAGACAAATTAAAAGATTTTTAATGAAGTGACAACTTTTAATTTAATGAAATAACTTTTTTTAACAGAAAAAAGTATATATATATACTTTTTTTCTGTTAAAAAAATATGTTATTTATATATATATATATATATATATATATATATATATAAATACATATATGAAAATATAAAGACAGCACCAGTGTGAAAGACAGCACCAGACTGCAGACTGCTCCACACCCTGCCATTACCATTCAGGACAGGTAACTCCAAATACACAGCACTGTCCCTGCAACCCCAAAGCTGCTTCATCACATCGGCGCAGGCGTGGAATCGATGGCCGGGGGACAGACCCCGATACTGAGCCCCCCAGTGATTTATAATCAGTTAACACATGCAGCTGATCTGTCTCTTCTGCTAGAAGAGGTCCTTTCCTGAGCACGTTGGGAGGCAGAACAGCTCAGCACTGCGTCATGAAATCAAAGAAACTACAAAACTAGACAAAACGTCTACCGGAAGCCGTAATAGCAGTACAGTATATCAGGTTAGATTTCGAAATGTCACATTTTTCAGTTTGTTAGTATATGGGAAAACTACAAAGCGGTGTGTAATTCAATATGTTAACGTAACATTAATCAGCAGCTTTCGTTCGACTTTATGAAGCAAAATGATTTCTACAGGGCGATTCAAAACTTTTGAGCTGAGCTGTGCACAAGTTTCTTATATCATACCCAGGGCACGACTCTGTTAGCGAAGAAGAATCACACCATGCTGACAAAATAATATATATATATATATATGCACATGAAAACAACCACTGCTACCAAATGAACAGTAAGACTGAGTAAGCATGAGCAGAATAGGAAGGAGGGTTTAATACAGCGGTCTCTGTTCATAAGGGCCAGCACAGAGGGGGAAGGACTGGCAGCGTCCTTTCAGCGCTCACAGTACTGTCTCAAACTCCCTGTGTGAGGGAGTGGGGCTGGGGGGTCTGTCGGGGGGGGTCTTCGGGGCCGCGCTGCTCTCCTTGGAGCCCTCCCTCTCCCTCCACTTCCTGCGGGCCGGCTCCAGGACAGGGCTGAGGCTGGGCTCAGGGCTGCTGGGGATGTAGCCAGGCAGGCTGACCAGGGCGTGCGGAGAGGGAGCGCGGAGCCGGGTGCTCAGGGACAGACCCCCAGGGACCCCCTTGGCCGCGGTGCCCGCGATGCCCATGCTCACGCTGTTGGTGGCGTGGGAGATCATCCCTCCATAGTAGCAGCTGCCCCCCCAGCTGCTCGTCACTCGAGTCTTCTGCTTCAAATCCTGGGCCAGGCTCCGCCGCAGCCAGGCCTTCCTGATCTCCGCCTGCACCTGAGGAGAGGAGAACGGACACAAACTGACTCTGTCTTTGTTTTTTTATCTTCGGTCAGTTTTCTTTCCAAATTACCTGTCAGCTGTCTTTTTAGTATTCCTACATGCAGCAATTAAAACATTGAGCTTCACTTACCTCTCCATTGCAGAAGCAGAAGATGAATGCCACAAAGAAGCCCTGTGAGACACAAGAGAATGACATCCGTCCCCATTAAATCCAATCCAATCCAATCCAATCCAATCCAGTCCAATCCAATCCAGTACAATACATTAGAATACAGTACAATCCAATCCAATCCAATCCAATCCATTACAATACATTAGAATACAGTACAATCCAATCCAATCCAATCCAATCCAATCCAGTACAATACATTAGAATACAGTACAATCCAATCCAATCCAATCCAATCCAGTACAATACATTAGAATACATTAGAATACAGTACAATCCAATCCAATCCAGTACAATACATTAGAATACAGTACAATCCAATCCAATCCAATCCAGTACAATACATTAGAATACAGTACAATGCAATACAATACAAAACCATACAATCCAGTACAATACATTAGAATACAGTACAATGCAATACAATACAATACAGTTAGTCGATTAGTATTGGAACTGCACAGCACCCTTCAGTGCAGAGGCACAGAGAAGCTGCTGGCTTTGCACTGTGAAGAGGGGGAGGCAGGGAGTTCAGGAGCCCAAAGCCCTGTTTGAATTATTTCTCTCTTCTCTGAAATCCCCATTTTCTCAAGCTGGTAGATTTCATGAAGTCATGTCTTTGTGTTTTAAGGATTGCCGCTGCTGTGGGGCCTCTGGATTCTTAGCCCCTGCAGGACAGTGTTTGTGTTTCGTGCCGTCAGGAAGCTGCCGGGACGGGGGCTGTGGAATATTCCTCCCGGCTGCTTGGCTGCGGTACAAAGTAAAGACCCCCGACAGAGACCCGCCCGGGACAGGGCTTGTCTGAGTCCTCTGCTCCTCTGTCTGCCTTGCCAACGGGAACTCAAATCAAAGACAGCAGAGCAGCTCAGAGCCCAAGAAACCAAGGTAAACTACAACCAAGGGAAACGCATGCGGGGGGGGAATTGCTAAATCACCGTGCAGATTTACTCTGTGTAACTGACCCCCCCGTCCCGTCCCGTCCTTACCTGAGAGGAGTTGAAGAGCATCTCGTAGTGCATCTGTACCTGCCACAGTGTCCCCGACACGTCCGTGTAGGGCAGGGCCATGAACACCACGTAGTGTACCCCAAAGAGAGGCATCAGGACCAACGTGGACTTGAGCAGCTTCCTGCAGGGAGGGGGAGAGAGAGGACGTGACAGCGCAGCACAGACTCACACCTATACTGCAATGTGAGTGTAATTACATGACAGCACAGCACAGACTCACACCTATACTGCAATGTGAGTGTAATTACATGACAGCACAGCACAGACTCACACCTATACTGCAATGTGAGTGTAATTACATGACAGCACAGCACAGACTCACACCTATACTGCAATGTGAGTGTAATTACATGACAGCACAGCCCAGACTCACACCTATACTGCTGCCTGGGGTCCAGCTTGCCAGTGTTGGTCTCCCACAGTTTAGAGGCCAGCACTCGAACAATGTTGAGGAAAAGGAAGAAGTTCACCTGGAAACAGAGAGAGAAAACATCGCAGTATTTAGAAACCACAAACTAGAAATGAGCAACAGCCTGCGTGTGTGGGTGGAAGTGTGTGTCAATGCGTGTCAGTGTGTGTGTGTGTGTGTGTCCGTGCGTGTGCGTCAGTGTGTGTGTCCGTGCGTGTGCGTCAGTGTGTGTGTGTGCGTGCGTGTGTGTCTGTATACTGTGGGTATGAAGTCATTAGGAACTAGACAGCAATGGTGCAGAAAAGTCTGAAGATCATCCCAGTTGTCAGGCTCCAGTGTTTGTGATATTTTGCCCCGAAGCTCTTTACAGATAAAAATAACAGAAATGATGACTAATACACAGAACAATTTAGAGAAATAGTAAAAGATACGATGATAAAAAAATATCCATTAAAATAATTTAAAAAAAAATGTAATCTTACTTTAAAAAGCAGTGACAAAAGGAAGGTACGTCATTTATACACTAAAAAAAATAGTATAAAACAGGATGACACGTTTTTCCTATAAAATACACAAATGATAAAAACGTGTTTTCCCATCTTGCTTTAAAAGCAGCGAGAGACGGTGTCTTTCTTACAAATCCTGGCAGATCATTCCACAGCTATGGGGCTCAAGAGCTGCCTTCTCTCTGTGTGTGGAATCAGATTAGATATCATCTTGTACCCGGTAGCTGTGGACTGTGCCGATGCCTGTATTCGTGAGCTTTTAACACTAAATACAACAATGGCTCACGATACTCACCATGACAGCGGCTAGAATGGGTATTTGGTAGACCCACTTCAGATTCCCAGCACTGAGGTCCCAGCACCTGAAAACAAAGTGAACACGTGGAAGCCTTCACTGTCTTTATCCCTGTGATGCCCAGGCTTAAATTGTTCACACGTTTTACATATTGAGCATAACTTAGAACGCATCGAGAGTTGGTAGTTTTAAAATGTCAAATCAGATTGAATCAAGACCACGCAGGTATTTTTACTCTTTTTTTCTGGAACGAAGAAACGCCAAATCCAATTCGAAAGTAAATAAGAAACCTTGAAACGGCTTCTTGAACTGTCAGTGTTTTTTTTATTTCTGGTTCGGTATTTTTTTCCAGAAGAAATCGTGTGAAGGACGATGTGGAGTAAAGAACACTGAGAATCTGTGCAAGGTGCAATAGGAACTGTCTTTGAATATTTGAAGTGTAATGATCTGTGTAAAGACTCGTGCGAGGGGTGCTCTGCCCTCAGTGACAGTGATCTCTTACTGTGTGTCTGCCAGGGAGGCTCGTACACTCGCCCACACCGACACGAACACCATCGGGACCCCTGCAGCAAGAACAAGAAGACAAGAGCTCTGTGTGAGGGGAGAGACCGCACCACAATCTCACATGTGTGAGGGGAGAGACATGTGTGAGGTGAGAGACCGCACCCACGTGTGGTGGTGAACCGCACCACAATCACATGTGTGAGAGCACTACAAGAGTGTGAGGAGCACCACAATCTCACATGTGTGAGGGGAGGAGAGAGATGAGAGACCACAATCTCATGTGTGAGGGAGAGACCGCACCACAATCTCACATGTGTGAGGGAGAGACCGCACCACAATCTCACATGTGTGAGGGGAGAGACCGCACCACAATCTCACATGTGTGAGGGGAGAGACCGCACCACAATCTCACATGTGTGAGAGGAGAGACAATCTCACATGTGAGGGAGAGACCGCACCACAACAATGTGAGATGAGAGACCGCACCACATGTGTGAGGGAGAGACCGCACCACAATCTCACATGTGTGAGAGGAGAGACCGCACCACAATCTCACATGTGTTTATTAATATGCTTTACTGTACCTCGCTGGTCTTTACAATGCTTTACCATGCTTTCACTGTGCTTTCTTACACTTTCACATGTGTTTTTTACTATGATAACCATGTGTGAGGGGAGAGACCGCACACAATCTCACATGTGTGAAGGGATGTGTTTATTAATATGTTTTTACAATGCTTTAACTATGGCTTTCTTACACTTTGTTCTATGATAACCTTTTAAAGGGATGTGATCCCCTATTACAATAACTATGGATATACAGAGACTATGTCCTGCAGAAGGAAGGATGAAAGGTGGTGGCCATGCAGTTATGAGCATTTGAATCTGAATTTGAATTTGAGAGGGAGGGAGGGTCTCACCCCAGCCGATGATCGTGAGGGCCCACAGGTAGTTCTTGTCGGACAGGAAGGCCATGAAGATGAGGCTGTGCAGGTAGAGCCCCTCCACCAGGATCCAGTAGTGATTGGTAGCCAGGAAGTAGAGGAAGAGAGTCACCACTACTTTGCAGCCCACCTGAAGACAGACAGACAGACAGGGGCTCAGACAGAAACAGGGGCTGGATTTTATACCAGACATTGTTATTTTTCACGTTTCATATTTTAAGGCCAGCTTGTGGCAGTGTGACATCACAAAAGCTTTGAATTCAGAGCTCCCCTCAGCAATGTTTAATCCTAAACAAAATGAAATTACTTAATGGAAATAAATGATTCATTATGCGTGCTATAAACAGGAAACACAGCAGTTCCTCGTGGGTAACTCAGGAATAATCGGTTTGTGTTTATGTCTGTATTGCTTCTGTGTTACATCACTATGGTGTATACACCTAACCTGTGGGGGTGCACCACTACAGCCTTGCCCCCTGTGCCTGTGTCAGTGTGGGGGTGCACCACTACAACCAGCCCCCTGTGCCTGTGTCAGTGTGGGAGTGCACCACTATAACCTGCCCCCTGTGCCTGTGTCAGTGTGGGAGTGCACCACTATAACCTGCCCCCTGTGCCTGTGTCAGTGTGGGAGTGCACCACTATAACCTGCCCCCTGTGCCTGTGTCAGTGTGGGAGTGCACCACTATAACCTGTCCCCTGTGCCTGTGTCAGTGTGGGGGTGCACCACTATAACCTGTCCCCTGTGCCTGTGTCAGTGTGGGGGTGCACCACTATAACCAGCCCCCTGTGTCAGTGTGGGGGTGCACCACTATAACCTGTCCCATGTGCCTGTGTCAGTGTGGGGGTGCACCACTATAATGCCCCTGTGCCTGTGTGTCAGTGTGGGGGTGCACCACTATAACCAGCCCCCTGTGTCAGTGTGGGGGTGCACCACTATAACCTGTCCCCTGTGCCTGTGTCAGTGTGGGGGTGCACCACTATAACCAGCCCCCTGTGTCAGTGTGGGGGTGCACCACTATAACCAGCCCCCTGTGTCAGTGTGGGGGTGCACCACCTGTCCCCCCTGTGTGGTGTGGGGTTCCTCCTGGCTGTGCCTGTGTCAGTGTGGGGAAGCACCACTATAACGGCCCCTCTGTGTCAGTGCTCAGAGCCCAGCTAACCTGTCCCTGTGCCAGCTCGGGGCCCTAACCAGCCCTATGCAGGTCACCACTATAACCAGCCCCTGTGTCACAGTACAGCACAGCATCCTTCACAAAGATGCTGAGCTGTACCTGTGTCAGTGTGCACCACTATAACCAGCCCCTGTGTGAACGAGGTCCTCCTGGTGGATGTGGATGCGGTCCTGTCCCGGCTGCAGTGCAGCCTCTCAGCTCGGGGCCCTGGGCAGAGACAGAGGGGCTCACGAGGGGCACAGCAGACAGAGGTGGGAGCACATGAAGAGGTGAACAGGTGGATGTGGATAGAGGTCTGCGGGCAGAGGCAGAGGGGGCGGGGTCAGAGGGGGAGGAGATAGAGGGGGTGGAGATAGAGGTGGGCAGATACAGGTGTGGAGTCAGAGGGGGTGGAGATAGAGATGGGCAGATACAGGGGCAGGGTCAGAAGGGGTGGAGACAGAGGTGGAGTCAGAGGGGGTGGAGATAGAGGTGGGCAGATACAGGTGTGGAGTCAGAGGGGCGGAGACAGAGGTGGAGTCAGAGGGGGTGGAGATAGAGGTGGGCAGATACAGGGGTAGGGTCAGAAGGGCGGAGACAGGGGTGGAGTCAGAGGGGGTGGAGACAGAGGTGGGCAGATACAGGGGTGGAGTCAGAGGGGCGGAGACAGGGGTGGAAGGGAGGATTAGACAAACAGGTTTAAAGGTTTGTAGCCCAAAAAATAATTCCATAAAAATGATCTGTGGTTCAGCTGTGCAGCTCTCACATGCAGTTTTGAAAGAAACACGCGTCATAGCAAATGTATACTTTCATTTGAAAACATCCATGCTTGCCTGCCTTACTCTTAGAAATGTGGTCCCTTCGGAGGTCCTCTCATCTCAGCATTGTCTGGCCGGCTGTAAAGCAATCAGTCTTGAGGGAAGCAGTTCACAGAAGAGAAGTGTGTTTTTTTAATGTTTTTTAATTGATTTTACCCTGTTTTTCGCCCAATTTGAAATGTCCAATTATTTTTTAGGTTCAGCTCACCGCTACCACCCCTGCGCTGACTCGGGAGCGGCGAAGACAAACACACGCTGTCCTCCGAAGCGTGTGCCGTCAGCCTCCCGCTTCTTTACACACTGCGAACTCACCGTGCAGCCGCCTCAGAGCTACAGCGTCGGAGGACAACGCAGCTCTGGGCAGCTTACAGGCAAGCCCGCAGGCGCCCGGCCAGACTACAGGGGTCGCTGGTGCGCGGCGAGCCGAGGACACCCTGGCCGACCTAATAGCCCAGTCTTAAATGACCATTTGGTCTTATTATGCATCAAACAAGCAACAGATTTTATCAAGCCCAGGACCAAACACAGGTTTCCTTTATCATGTGTTTCATTCAAAACTGCACATTTGAGAGCGATATTGTGAATCGATGAGCAGAAAGAACTATGGAATTATCACTTCAAGCCTGCTTACACAGTGGGTTTTTTTAACAAATTTAGACAAAGTTTTTATTTTTTTGTTATACAGAAGCATTAAAGGGTTATTTCATGTCACTACACTTGTTGGATTGAGAATTGCAGGCAGAATCTCTGCTGTTACTGTTTGCAATGCAATGGCTTGAACTAAAAAGATCTTCTTTCCTAGCAGCAGATAGAGGGCTGCTAGCTTGGGCCTCTTACTTGAAGTAGCAGAGAATCGCCACGGCTGCGATGAGCGACACCAGGGAGGCAGAGTATCCCACCGTGTACATGATGTGCAGCCTGTCAAACACCTCCTGCAACAACACGCACAGAGCTGTGAGCAAACCCATCACTTTACAAACACCTTGAACACACACACACACACACACACAGAGCTGTGAGTAAAAACACTTTTACAAACACCTTGAACACACACATCAGAGCTTGACAAACCATCACTTTTACAAAACACCTTTGAACAACACACACACACACACACAGAGCTGTGAGCAAACCCATCACTTTACAAACACCTTGAACACACACACACACACACACACACGCACAGAGCTGTGAGCAAACCCATCACTTTACAAACACCTTACAACAACACACACACACACGCACACACACACACACACACACACACACACGCACAGAGCTGTGAGCAAACCCATCACTTTACAAACACCTTACAACAACACACACACACACACACACACACACACACACACACACGCACAGAGCTGTGAGCAAACCCATCACTTTACAAACACCTTAAACACACACACACACACACACAGAGCTGTGAGCAAACACACACATCAGCTTTACAAAACACTTTACAAACACACACACACACACACACACACGCACAGAGCTGTGAGCAAACCCATCACTTTACAAACACCTTGAACACACACACACACACACACACACACACACAGAGCTGTGAGCAAACCCATCACTTTACAAACACCTTACAACAACACACACACACACACACACACACACACACACAGAGCTGTGAGCAAACCCATCACTTTACAAACACCTTACAACAACACACACACACACACACACACACACACACACACACACACACACACGCACAGAGCTGTGAGCAAACCCATCACTTTACAAACACCTTAAAACACACACACACACACACACAGAGCTGTGAGCAAACCCATCACTTTACAAACACCTTGAACACACACACACACACGCACAGAGCTGTGAGCAAACCCATCACTTTACAAACACCTTGAACACACACACACACACACACACACACACACACACACACACACACACACAGAGCTGTGAGCAAACCCATCACTGCAGGGAGCCAGCACTGCAGGGAGCCAGCACTGCAGGGAGCCAGCACTGACTTGTAAAAGCATGGTAAAGCAAATCATGCTAGAATACGAGAAGTACTTTTCAGAAGGGTTACCTTAGGCCAGCTGCGACAATGAAGTTCATTTGCAAAGGGAGTAATGTAGTCAGGTTGTCTGGCAGTCAGGTGAGCCTGAACCCGAATTTGTATTGGAATTCATAACAAATAAGCAAAACACTTTAGATGATATTTCAGAATTTGCGCTGGGTTTGGGATAACTGCATAACAAAGAGCAACTTTTGATCCCTTTGATCACAAATCTGAACTCGGATACCTCGGCACGGCACTAGTTAGCAGTTAAGAAAAAACAAAAGCAACCTGTTTCATACAGAGAGTTTGAAGTGGTTACATAATTACTCACAATGACGTGCATCACACAGCTGCTAATGGGTGGAAACTCCAATCAGCACCCTTTTCTTGTTGAGCAGGAAAGTGATGCAATTTGGTGTGCATTAAGCATTGACATTCCCATTATGAGCATTAGTCAGTATGAACTGCAATTACTCTTAATGGAGCCTGTCTATTGAAGACGCCTCTCAGCCTCTTGTATGTGCTGCGCTAATCCAGGCATCGTCTTCCAGTCCTGACAGGTGCAGAAACGCTCCTCCGAGCTGCAGCATGATCTCAAAGAACCTCCCGAGTTTCACTAGTCCTGATCTTCAGCGCAATATGAAAGTACAGAAAAACCTGCATGCCTTACAGAGCCTGTAACAAGCAACGCTGAAGACTGATCCAAAGGCTCAGAAATGCAGTTTGCAGAATCAACAGCTTCATTTTCCAAGAAACGGATCAAGAATATTAGATCTGTATATTTGTGTCACATTTTAGTTTTATTATTTATACACACTGGCGGTCAAAAATGACCTCCAGCAGCCTTGCAACAGAAATTAATTAACAGCTCCAGTGATGCGACGAAGCCACACACTCTCTCAGCTGTTGATCAGGTCAGGATTTATATAGACATCCTGATACAAGCCTGGTCATTAATCAATGTATATGACCAGACGAAACACCATAAAAATGCAGGTGGGCTGAGGCTCATGCAAATTAGCCCATGTTAGCCCAAGACCTCACCTAGAATATTGTGTTCAGTTCTGGTCACCTCGTTACAAAAAGGATATTGCTGCTCTAGAAAGAGTGCAAAGAACAGCAACCAGAATTATCCCGGGTTTAAAAGGCATGTCGTATGCAGACAGGCTAAAAGAATTGAATCTATTCAGTCTTGAACAAAGAAGACTACGCGGCGATCTGATTCAAGCATTCAAAATCCTAAAAGGTATAGACAATGTCGACCCAGGGGCCTTTTTTGACCTGAAAAAAGAAACAAGGACCAGGGGTCACAAATGGAGATTAGATAAAGGGGCATTCAGAACAGAAAATAGGAGGCACTTTTTTACACATTGTGAGGGTCTGGAACCAACTCTCCAGTAATGTTGTTGAAGCTGACACCCTGGGATCCTTCAAGAAGCTGCTTAATGAGATTCTGGGATCAATAAGCTACTAACAACCAAACGAGCAAGATGGGCTGAATGGCCTCCTCTCGTTTGGAAACTTTCTTATGTTCTTATGCTGCATTGGAGGAACTGTACGTGAGGGTGACGTTAATGAGATGGCCAGGTGATTAACAGGAAACCTCGCTTGAAGAGGACATGAATCAGAATCGAATATCTACCTCTGAAAACCCCCACAGGGCTTCAGAACCTAATTATCTTGTGTGTAGGTCAGCGTCTCTGACATCGTCGCTCTGAATACCACTCATCACTGTGGGGGTGGCAGGTCTGGACTTCAGTTACACACACAGGCATTCTTCAACACATCAGGGTTTTACTAACCTGTACTCCAAATCAGATTGTATTTAATAATTGAACAGCTGAGTGTTTAATTAATGCTGTTGAGAGACTGAAGTCTTTCAGTGCCATTTAGATGTTTTATTTAACATCACATGATCAAAGGACCTACAAAACTGAATCGCAAAAGTCTACTGGAAGCATTAATAGTAGTACAGCATTTCATGTTAGATTTAGAAATGTCACATTACAAGGCTCCTGCATATACCTCTCACACAGTGTACCAGGCTCCTGCATATACCTCTCACACAGTGTACCAGACTCCTGCATATACCTCTCACACAGTACCAGCCTCCTGCATATACCTCTCACACAGTGTACCAGCCTCCTGCATATACCTCTCACACAGAACCAGCCTCCTGGTTTTCCTTCGGTCTCTCTGTTTTTACCTCCTCCTTGTTCCTCTGCTCAGACAGCAGGAAGTCGGTGCACTCCGTGTAGTTGGCCCATGTCCGGTTTAGACTGGGAACCAGCTCCCAGTTCCCAAACTGGTCACACTTGCGGTAGGCGTGTCCTGGGCAGAGGCAAGACAAGATGGCAGGGTTGACATGGCAATCTCATGGCACTGAAGAGACAGCACAGGGGATGCAGTGAACAGTGAACAGCACAGGGGATGCAATGAACAGTGAACAGTGGATCTGGAGAGACAGCACAGGGGATACAGTGAACAGTGGATCTGGAGAGACAGCACAGGGGATGCAGTGAACAGTGGATCAGAGACAGCATATGGGGATGCAGTGAACAGTGGATCTGGAGAGACAGCACAGGGGATGCAGTGAACAGTGGATCTGGAGAGACAGCACAGGGGATGCAGTGAACAGTGGATCTGGAGAGACAGCACAGGGGAAGCAGTGAACAGTGAACAGTGGATCTGGAGAGACAGCACAGGGGATGCAGTGAACAGTGGATCTGGAGAGACAGCACAGGGGATGCAGTGAACAGTGAACAGTGGATCTGGAGAGACAGCACAGGGGATGCAGTGAACAGTGAACAGTGGATCTGGAGAGACAGCACAGGGGATGCAGTGAATAGTGAACAGTGGATCTGGAGAGACAGCACAGGGGATGCAGTGAACAGTGGATCTGGAGAGACAGCACAGGGGATCTCACACAGAGACAGCACAGGGGATGCAGTGAACAGTGGATCTGGAGAGACAGCACAGGGGAAGCAGTGAACAGTGAACAGTGGATCAGGAGAAACAGCACAGGGGATGCAGTGAACAGTGAACAGTGGATCTGGAGAGACAGCACAGGGGATGCAGTGAACAGTGGATCTGGAGAGACAGCACAGGGGATCTGGAGAGACAGCACAGGGGATCTGGAGAGACAGCACAGGGGATGCAGTGAACAGTGGATCTGGAGAGACAGCACAGGGGAAGCAGTGAACAGTGAACAGTGGATCTGGAGAGACAGCACAGGGGATGCAGTGAACAGTGAACAGTGGATCTGGAGAGAGACAGCAGGGGGATGCAGTGAACAGTAAACAGTGGATCTGGAGAGACAGCACAGGGGATGCTCCCAGTGAACAGTGGATCTGGAGAGACAGCACAGGGGATCTGGGAGACAGCACAGGGGGATCTGGAGAGACAGCACAGGGGATGCAGTGAACAGTGGATCACAGGGAGAGACAGAACAGGGGATCTGAGAGAGCACAGTGAACAGTGAACAGTGGATCTGGAGAGACAGCACAGGGGATGCAGTGAACAGTGAACAGTGGATCTGGAGAGACAGCACAGGGGATGCAGTGAACAGTGGATCTGGAGAGACAGCACAGGGGATGCAGTGAACAGTGGATCTGGAGAGACAGCACAGGGGATCAGGAGACAGGACACAGCACAGGGATGCAGTGAACAGTAAACAGTGGATCTGGAGAGACAGCACAGGGGATGCAGTGAACAGTGGATCTGGCTGCGTGGGCGTTGTGAAAAACACCCGACTCTTTCACTGGAGTCGTTTACCAGAAGATCTGCAGTGCAGAGGAAGTATGCAGCATTGTTAGCATGTATCTTGAGAACACAGGAAGTTATTCCACATTCTGTAAATCAGTCGTGTTCATATACTTCACAATGATACTGACACTGTATTTACTTACCTCATGACATCTACTTCTCAAATACCAATCTGCATTAAAACATTCATTCTGTGATGAAAGGCTCTATAGAAAGTGTATGAACTGCACTGCACTGTACTGCACTGCACTGCACTGCACTGCACTGTACTGTATTGTCCAGAATTACAATTTCAATGCCTCTGAAGTGACTGGGCTAGCTGTGTCAACACCCTGGATTTGCCATGAAGTTCAGCCCTGTGTAGGGAGTCCTGGTACCTCTCCTCCATCCTTTATTCTACTATCTCTCCAAATCATGAATAAGATATCATTAAGATATCAAAACATGAACATAGAACCTTCCAATATATTGTTTGTTTCATGAAAAAGTATTTTGTCTGGTCATAGCAACTATTTACTCTATTTAAATATCCCACAGTAAAAGCATAGGGAAGCATATCTTGTAGAACACAGAGAGGTATGGTAATTCTGTAAATCAGTCGTGTTCATAAAGCACAGACAATGATACTGACATAGGGAAGCATTGTACCTCATGAGAGGTCTCAAATACCAATCTGCATTAAAACATTCATTCTGTGATGAAAGCTCTATAGAAAGGTCTGGCACTGCATAGCACTGCACTGCACTGCACAGAGAGGTATTGTCCAGAATTACAATTTCAATGCCTCTGAAGTGACAGAGAGGTATGTCAAACCCTGGATTTGCATTGTTCAGCCCAGAGTCCTGTACCTCTCCTCCATCCTTTATTCTACTATCTCTCCAAATCATGAATAAGATATCATTAAGATATCAAAAATGAACAGAGAACCTTAAAGCATATTGTTTGTTTCATGAAAAAGTATTTTGTCTGGTCATAGCAACTATTTACCCTATTTAAATAGAGGTGTGGTAAAAGCATAGGGAAGCATTGTAAAAGCACAGAGAGGTCTGGTAAAGCATAGGGAAGCATTGTAAAAGCAGAGAGGTATGGTAAAGCATAGGGAAGCATTGTAAAAGCACAGAGAGGTGTGGTAAAGCATAGGGAAGCATTGTAAAGCACAGAGAGGTGTGGTAAAGCATAGGGAAGCATTGTAAAGCACAGAGAGGTCTGGTAAAGCATAGGGAAGCATTGTAAAGCACAGAGAGGTCTGGTAAAGCATAGGGAAGCATTGTAAAGCACAGAGAGGTCTGGTAAAGCATAGGGAAGCATTGTAAAGCACAGAGAGGTGTGGTAAAGCATAGACAAGCATTGTAAAGCACAGTGAAAGCATGGTTAAGCACAGGCAAGCATTGTAAGGCCCTGAGAAGAAGAGCAGAGCATATTTAAAACATGGCAGACCAGGGTAGACTATCTCAATCACAGAGCAGCTATGGGAAGAGCATGCAGAAACTGCAGAACGACCCTGATAAACTTTCAGAAGGGGAGTGATGGCTCAATAAAGCACCTGACTGTACAGAATATAGGAGAGCCGTGACTCAACCCTAAACCAGCCAGGGCTAAGACCTTGTGCTCAGTGTGCTGGTGGGACTGGGGGAGCTGTGTGTGATTGTGCTCTCTGGTGAGGAGGAGCTAGCAGGGCTGGGGGAGCTGTGTGTGATTGTGATCTCTGGTGAGGAGGATCCAGCAGGGCTGGGGGAGCTGTGTGTGATTGTGATCTCTGGTGAGGAGGATCCAGCAGGGCTGGGGGAGCTGTGTGTGATTGTGCTCTCTGCTGAGGAGGATCCAGCAGGGCTGGGGAGCTGTGTGTGATTGTGATCTCTGGTGAGGAGGATCCAGCAGGGCTGGGGAGCTGTGTGTGATTGTGATCTCTGGTGAGGAGGATCAGCAGGGCTGGGGAGCTGTGTGTGATTGTGCTCTCTGGTGAGGAGGATCCAGAGGGCTGGGGGAGCTGTGTGTGATTGTGATCTCTGGTGAGGAGGATCCAGCAGGGCTGGGGAGCTGTGTGTGATTGTGCTCTCTGGTGAGGAGGATCCAGCAGGGCTGGGGGAGCTGTGTGTGATTGTGATCTCTGGTGAGGAGGATCCAGCAGGGCTGGGGAGCTGTGTGTGATTGTGCTCTCTGCTGAGGAGGATCCAGCAGGGCTGGGGGAGCTGTGTGTGATTGTGATCTCTGGTGAGGAGGATCCAGCAGGGCTGGGGGAGCTGTGTGTGATTGTGCTCTCTGGTGAGGAGGATCCAGCAGGGCTGGGGGAGCTGTGTGTGATTTTGAGGTTCACCTGGTGGTTGAGGATCCAGCAGGCTGGGGACAGGGATGGATTGTGATCTCTGGTGAGGAGGCGTCCCTCCGGCTGGGGAGGTGATGTGATTGTGCACTCTGGCTGAGGACAATCCCAGCAGGGCAGGGGGAGCTGTGCATCATTGTGACTGAGGAGGACAGCAGGGCTGGGGGAGCCTTCATTGTCACTCTGCTGAGGAGGACAGGGCTGGGGGAGCTGTGTGTGATTTTGAGGCTCACCTCTGTCACTGAAGACTGACAGGGGATGGACACAGTACAGAGCCCCTCATGCCAGCAGGTGATGCCATCCCAGTGGCAGGCCTTCATGTCCGTCTGGAAGCAGAAAGAAACTGAGCATCAGTGTCACTGAGACTGGACAGTACAGAGCCTTCATGTCACTGAGACTGGACAGTACAGAGCCTTCATGTCACTGAGACTGGACAGTACAGAGCCTTCATGTCACTGAGACTGGACAGTACAGAGCCTTCATGTCACTGAGACTGGACAGTACAGAGCCTTCATGTCACTGAGACTGGACAGTACAGAGCCTTCATGTCACTGAGACTGGACAGTACAGAGCCTTCATGTCACTGAGACTGGACAGTACAGAGCCTTCATGTCACTGAGACTGGACAGTACAGAGCCTTCATGTCACTGAGACTGGACAGTACAGAGCCTTCATGTCACTGAGACTGGACAGTACACAGCCTTCATGTCACTGAGACTGGACAGTACGCAGCCTTCATGTCACTGAGACTGGACAGTACAGAGCCTTCATGTCACTGAGACTGGACAGTACAGAGCCTTCATGTCACTGAGACTGGACAGTACAGAGCCTTCATGTCACTGAGACTGGACAGTACACAGCCTTCATGTCACTGAGACTGGACAGTACAGAGCCTTCATGTGACTGAGACTGGACAGTACAGACCCTTCATGTCACTGAGACTGGACAGTACAGACCCTTCATGGCACTGAGACTGGACAGTAAAATCTTTGTAAAATCTTTTGCCTATTTCTGAAGAGGAAACCAATGATCTATTCAGGGATGCCATGACATTCAGTAAGCACGTGGTCAGAGTGGCGTTGAACTATCACCCCCAGCAGCACAAACCAGTGCAGGTTTTAATTTGTATTTTTTTGAGTACTTCTTCTAAGTGTTAAAAGCTGGTGTGCTGTCTGCGTGTGTGACTGCATTTCCATATGCATGCCCCACGTCAGCAACAGCAATCTGACTCGCAGATGAAAGTGGCAGACGTTGTATGAGTACAGAAATCTATTTAACATGTCTCCCATTTGCACAAACACAAGAACGCGTTCCCCTGCAAGCTCTGGGCGCGCTGGTGGTAAACAGGTGCTGCTGGTTCACTTGCAGTGCAGGGCTGTATGTAATGCAGGCACACAGCGTCCATGCCAGTGCACAATGGGCAGCCGGGCAGTCCTAAATCTGCTGGACCAGAACACCACTAAAATATTGATTTTTTATACAAATTCTAATTTTATTTGTACACATATAATACTAGGTAATGCATATATCTCACACAGTGTCTTTCTCCATCTTGTCAGAATACTTTATAGACATGTCTAGTGTGTGTCAGTGGATTTGTTTGTGTTTGTGTCTACAGTCGTAGTCGATGTCTGCGCTGTCGTCTTCGTCAGCATTTCCAGCCTTCTTAAAGAAGCAGTTTGTAATAGAAGAAGCTCCTAATGGTCTTCTCATTGCATCAAGAGGACTGCTGACTGACTCAGACAGTTGTGTGGGAGATGCGAGTCATGTGACTCAGCTTGCTTATTACGCAAGTTCTGGCCCGTTGGTGTTTGCCGTGCTGTGAGGGCAGTGAGACTGAATGCTGAGCGTCCAGCACAAGCCCTTGTCGGAGACACTCGATACACAAGGACCTTGTAATAATACGAGCGAGGGCAGTTTAGCACCAGTGAAGCTGACGTGTGTTCTTACAAAGAGATAACAGACATTCAGAAACTACCAAGGAACGCCTTGGCAACACACAGTCATGTCTTCCATTAGTCTGCCTTGCAGTCATTTATAAAACAGCAACCTTGCTTTACTTCAAACTGCAAAAGGCATTACGCTCATCTCCATACGCACACTGCTAAGAGCTAGCGCTTGTTGCCATGGCAACGCCTGAGCTGAGGAAATTAAAGAGACAGGACCTCAAGATAAGGGGTGCGCGCAGGCTGCAGGGGCTGCTCAGCGATATCTCACCATCTTATCTGCTGGATCCCTGCTATTCAGCTTCTGAGCAGACACAGGCGTTCAGCGATGATTCACAGCAGCACACTGAACAAGGACTCAATCAGTCCAAGAGTAAGGAAAGTCTTTGTCTTGGCTTTGAAATGAGAGGAAGTAGAAATGATCCTGGTAGCCCTCGGAAGAGAGGGGGAGCGGTCCAGGAGGCTCAGGACAGGGGGGCACACAGGGGTCCGGCCAAGGAGAGGGTCACAAAACCATGCCATCAATCTCACCTGGTTGCACCTCCATCAGCTACACAGCTCTCGACAGTGCAGTTTTGAAAGAAACACATGTTATAGTAAAACATGGTCTCTGGTACTGCACAGAGTTAAAGGAAGATCTCAGTTTGCATGCCATAACATTTCTTTTAAACACTTGAGACCTGTGAACATTTTAGGAATTTATATATGTAAAAAATATATATTTTTTGGTCCTGTTCTCATGTTTAAGTGACGAGCTGAAAAAGGAAACTCCACAAACCCCACCTGCTGCACCACTTCCATTCTGCTGATTTTTCAAAGCACTTTCTCCACTCTTTAATTGACTCCTATTTTTTTGAAAGGAGAAAAAATGTACCTTAATGTTACAAAATGATATGCAACCACCTTGAGAGTGCTGAAGAGAACTTGTATTTGATCACTTGGCTGTTTGGCGTTTCACCTCTTTCAAAAATCAATTCAAGACTGGAGTAAACCAAAACTTATATTCCTGCCCTCTCTTCAGTGTGCACAGCGCTGTGTGGAAGCAGTCTTGTTGAATATATTCCTGCCTCCTCTTCAGTGCGCACAGCGCTGTGTGGACGCAGTCTTGTTGAATATATTCCTGCCCTCTCTTCAGTGTGCACAGCGCTGTGTGGACGCAGTCTTGTTGAATATATTCCTGCCTCCTCTTCAGTGTGCACAGCGCTGTGTGGAAGCAGTCTTGTTGAATATATTCCTGCCCTCTCTTCAGTGTGCACAGCGCTGTGTGGACGCAGTCTTGTTGAATATATTCCTGCCCTCTCTTCAGTGTGCACAGCGCTGTGTGGACGCAGTCTTGTTGAATATATTCCTGCCCTCTCTTCAGTGTGCACAGCGCTGTGGAAGCAGTCTTGTTGAATATATTCCTGCCCTCTCTTCAGTGTGCACAGCGTTGTGTGGAAGCAGTCTTGTTGAATATATAGCAGCGCTGTGTGTGGAAGCAGTCTTGTTGAATATATTCCTGCCCTCTCTTCAGTGTGCACAGCTGTGTGGAAGCAGTCTTGTTGAATATATTCCTGCCCCTCTTCAGTGTTCAGTCTTGTTGAATATATTCCTGCCCCTCTCTTCAGTGTGCACAGCTGTGTGGAGCAGTCTTGTTGAATATATTCCTGCCCTCTCTTCAGTGTGCACAGCGCTGTGTGGAAGCAGTCTTGTTGAATATATTCCTGCCCTCTCTTCAGTGTGTCTTGTTGAATGAATATATTCCTGCCCTCTCTTCAGTGTGCACAGCGCTGTGTGGACGCAGTCTTGTTGAATACATTCCTGCCTCCTCTTCAGTGCGCACAGCGCTGTGTGGACGCAGTCTTGTTGAATATATTCCTGCCCTCTCTTCAGTGTGCACAGCGCTGTGTGGAAGCAGTCTTGTTGAATATATTCCTGCCCTCTCTTCAGTGTGCACAGCGCTGTGTGGAAGCAGTCTTGTTGAATATATTCCTGCCCCTCTTCAGTGTGCACAGCGCTGTGTGGAAGCAGTCTTGTTGAATATATTCCTGCCCTCTCTTCAGTGTGCACAGCGCTGTGTGGAAGCAGTCTTGTTGAATATATTCCTGCCCTCTCTTCAGTGTGCACAGCGCTGTGTGCAGTCTTGTTGAATATATTCCTGCCCTCTCTTCAGTGTGCACAGCGCTGTGTGGACGCAGTCTTGTTGAATATATTCCTGCCCTCTCTTCAGTGTGCACAGCGCTGTGTGGACGCAGTCTTGTTGAATATATTCCTGCCCTCTCTTCAGTGTGCACAGCGCTGTGTGGAAGCAGTCTTGCCAGCCAGTCCCTGGTACAGAGACACTTTATAATGTGATTAAAAACCTCTTGCATGTATTTGATCTGCTCGGGGATACAGAGACAAGCAGAGGGTCTGAGAGTGGGGTAACAGCTTACACTCTCACAATGTTCCGTTTCCAGTACGCTATTGGTTTCCAGTAAGAAATTTAAAGTTACTAAGTCTTACAGTGCAGCTGGGGGGTTCAGAGTGCGTGCTCAGTGTGTTCTTACCTTTGACTTTCTCCAGCTGAACTTTGATGTTTCTTTCGCACCTAACTTTGGCTTCAACCAGCAAGTAGATCTGCTCTTCTTTCGTAATGACGTCATCTGCATCAACCTGAAACACAAACAGAGAGCACTCAGACAGAGAGCACTCAGACAGAGAGCACTCAGACAGAGAGCACTCAGACAGAGAGCACTCAGACAGAGAGCACTCAGACAGAGAGCACTCAGACAGAGAACACTCAGACAGAGAGCACTCAGACAGGGAGCACTCAGACAGAGAGCACTCAGACAGGGAGCACTCAGACAGGGAGCACTCAGACAGAGAGCACTCAGACAGGAGCACTCAGACAGGGAGCACTCAGACAGGGAGCACTCGGACAGGGAGCACTCAGACAGAGAATACTCAGACAGGGAGCACTCAGACAGAGAGCACTCAGACAGAGAACACTCAGACAGGGAGTACTCGGACAGGGAGCACTCAGACAGAGAGCACTCCAACAGAGAGCACTCAGACAGGGAGCACTCAGACAGGGAGCACTCAGACAGAGAGCACTCAGACAGGGAGCACTCAGACAGGGAGCACTCAGACAGGGAGCACTCAGACAGGGAGCACTCAGACAGAGAACACTCAGACAGGGAGCACTCGGACAGGGAGCACTCAGACAGAGAGCACTCCAACAGAGAGCACTCAGACAGGGAGCACTCAGACAGAGAGCACTCAGAGGGGAGCACTCAGAGAGCACTCAGACAGGGAGCACTCAGACAGAGAGCACTCAGACAGAGAGCACTCAGACAGAGAGCACTCAGACAGGAGCACTCAGACAGAGAGCACTCAGACAGAGAGCACTCAGACAGGAAGCACTCAGACAGGGAGCACTCAGACAGAGAGCACTCAGACAGGGAGCACTCAGACAGAGAGCACTCAGACAGAGAGCACTCAGACAGAGAGCACTCAGACAGGGAGCACTCAGACAGAGAGCACTCCAACAGAGAGCACTCAGACAGGGAGCACTCAGACAGAGAGCACTCAGACAGAGAGCACTCAGACAGGGAGCACTCAGACAGGGAGCACTCAGACAGAGAGCACTCAGACAGAGAGCACTCGGACAGAGAACACTCAGACAGGGAGCACTCAGACAGAGAGCACTCAGACAGAGAGCACTCAGACAGGAAGCACTCAGACAGAGAGCACTCAGACAGAGAGCACTCAGACAGAGAACACTCAGACAGGGAGCACTCAGACAGAGAGCACTCAGACAGAGAGCACTCGGACAGAGAACACTCAGACAGGGAGCACTCAGACAGAGAGCACTCAGACAGAGAGCACTCAGACAGGGAGCACTCAGACAGAGAACACTCAGACAGGGAGCACTCAGACAGAGAGCACTCAGACAGAGAGCACTCAGACAGAGAGCACTCAGACAGAGAGCACTCAGACAGAGAGCACTCAGACAGAGAGCACTCAGACAGAGAACACTCAGACAGAGAGCACTCAGACAGGGAGCACTCGGACAGAGAACACTCAGACAGGGAGCACTCAGACAGAGAGCACTCAGACAGAGAGCACTCAGACAGAGAGCACTCAGACAGAGAGCACTCAGACAGAGAGCACTCAGACAGAGAGCACTCAGACAGAGAGCACTCAGACAGAGAACACTCAGACAGGGAGCACTCAGACAGAGAGCACTCAGACAGAGAGCACAGACAGACAGGGAGAACACTCGGACAGGAGAGCACTCAGACAGAGAGGGAGCACTCAGACAGAGAGCACTCAGACAGAGAGCACTCAGACAGAGAGCACTCAGACAGAGACACTCAGACAGGGAGCACTCAGAGAGAGCACTCAGACAGGACAGAGCACTCAGACAGGGAGCACTCAGACAGAGAGCACTCAGACAGAGAGACACTCGGACAGGGAGAGAACACTCAGACAGAGAGCACTCAGACAGAGAGCACTCAGACAGGGAGCACTCAGACAGAGAGCACTCAGACAGAGAACACTCAGACAGGGAGCACTCGGACAGAGAACACTCAGACAGGGACAGACAGAGAGCACTCCAACAGAGAGCACTCAGACAGGGAGCACTCGGACAGGGAGCACTCAGACAGGGAGCACTCAGACAGAGAACACTCAGACAGAGGAAGCGGACTCAGACAGAGAGCACTCAGACAGGAACACTCAGACAGGGAGCACTCAGACAGAGAGCACTCAGACAGAGAGCACTCAGACAGAGAGCACTCAGACAGAGAGCACTCGGACAGAGAGCACTCAGACAGAGAACACTCAGACAGGGAGCACTCAGACAGAGAGCACTCAGACAGAGAGCACTCAGACAGAGAGCACTCAGACAGAGAACACTCAGACAGGGAGCACTCGGACAGAGAGCACTCAGACAGAGAGCACTCAGACAGGGAGCACTCGGACAGAGAGCACTCAGACAGGGAGCACTCGGACAGGGAGCACTCAGACAGGGAGCACTCGGACAGGGAGCACTCAGACAGAGAGCACTCAGACAGGGAGCACTCAGACAGAGAGCACTCAGACAGAGAGCACTCAGACAGAGAACACTCGGACAGGGAACACTCGGACAGGGAGCACTCAGACAGAGAGCACTCGGACAGGGAGCACTCAGACAGAGAACACTCAGACAGGGAGCACTCGGACAGAGAACACTCAGACAGGGCACTCGGACAGGGGACACTCAGACAGAGAACACTCGGACAGAGAACACTCGGACAGGGAGCACTCGGACAGAGAGCACTCGGACAGGGAGCACTCAGACAGAGAGCACTCAGACAGGGAGCACTCAGACAGAGAGCACTCAGACAGGGAGCACTCCGACAGGGAGCACTCAGACAGGGAGCACTCAGACAGGCAGCACTCAGACAGGCAGCAGGACAAGAACTTGCAAGGTTGACCACATTTGGAAAGAGCACAGAAAGGCTTGTATCTTACATTTTGGAATAAGTTCTGTGTTTAAATGACAAGAGAGAAAAAAAAAGATCATGCTGTAAAGAACTGGCATTTCAGCCCATTGAACTGAATGGAGAGGCGAGGGCCGGACGCGGACCGCAATCCTCACGGTTGAAAGAGGAACCGTTCAACTGAAGAGCGAGCATGTAGTTGACCGGTCAGCACGGCTCTCATGCTGTGTAGTGGACAGGTCAGCACGGCTCTCATGCTGTGTAGTGGACCGGTCAGCACGGCTCTCATGCTGTGTAGTGGACAGGTCAGCACCGTCCCAAATCCTAAAGATTATGAAAGGCTTGTGTTTCCATTTTGAAATGGAGTTCTGTGTTTAAATGACAAGAGAAAAAAAAAGCACTGTAAAGAAGTGGATTAGTCCAATTGAACAAAGTGATGGCCGACTGATCGTGTGCAATCCTCGATGGTGAAAGAGGTGTGTGCAACTGAAGATCACATGGTTGAGAAGCAAAGTCACGCTTGAAAACCATTAACATGTAAAAAAACAATTACAAAAAATAACAAGCAGTTAAAAATACAGCAAAGTCTCACGAAACGCAAACAGAGCAGCAGCCGCTCCCCAATACACGGCCACTGCTTCTTTTATGAAGTGGCAACCAGTCGAACTGTTGGACTGTTATTATTCGACTGTCAGATTAGAACCCTACCTTGTATAACAAGGCAATGAGAATCAATCATCTCACCCTCTGAGCCCCTTTAGCCTCTGTGTTAAAATCACTGGGAATCATGCAAGGAGAGTGAGCCAGGACCGCACTGCATGTTAACATGTGTCACCAAGATAAAGAAAACATATTCTATCAGTGGCATCTGTGCTGAAATTGTGCAAACGCCTGGTAAAGCAGCAATCAAGCAGATATGATATTTAAAAAAGGAAGATAAACAAACAAATTGAAACAGCCTTGAATCGATACCATTATAATAAATTCAAAGATATGCTTAATTGCATCATAACGTTATACGACCATCTCATTAAACAGAAACCACAACTGTACTGTACCTTAGTATTGGGAAGAGGGAATGAATGAAGCTTGAGCAAAGTGCAGAATTTCATGTGTGTCAAAATAAATTAATGAAGTGCTATTCATAAGTATGGTACATTCACTTTCAGTAACTTTATAAATGTCCCAATAACTGGATATATACAACAACAGGACAAACAGTGTTTGAGACATAATTTGTCCAGGATGGGTTATGTGAAGAACATTTCTCTCCAGGGTGAATGATATGGCCTCTCAGCTTCCTTTGTAAATGCAGGACAGACCTGTGAGATCACACTGCACAGGAAGGGCAGGAGGTAGATCTGTGATGTTTGCACAGATACTTTCTGCATTGCACCCAGGCAATGCTTTTATCTTTAAGGGTAAAAGCTGCATCTTGTGAGTTTTTTTGCCAATGCCAGTTACTGCAGGCACAGATGCAGCAGCTCCTTCTGCCTGGACATTCTGGATAAGAGCAGCTGCTCCCAGCGTTCCTGATCTTCCTTGAATGAGGGGTGTCACCAGTGCGCTTATATTTTTGGTCAAATCTTGAGAAGCACGCATGGACTTATGGGAGGAACCCTGGTAAGGACATTCCTTTGCACAGTGAAGTCCTAGTCTGATTGCCTGGTACAACGAAGGCTTTCTCTTCACCTCAGCTCTCCTGAGTTTGTCCAAACTGTGCATCAGGTACTGGAAGTTATTTATACCCTTGGCAGGGTCTCTTACTCACTTCTCTGGTTCTGTCGGTTATCCAGAAAACATTTTCACTGTCAACGAATATTACAGTTTTGTGTTAGTGTCACATTTTATCGATGCACATTAGGCAGTTCCTGCCATGTCTAAATTTACAGACACTGTGTGCTTAATGGGCTCAGCCTGGCTGTTGTGACATTCCTGCAGCTCACTGTGATATGTGGCGGGTGGGCAGTGCTGCTTCCTCGCTGTGAACTCAGGATGTTGCTTCAGAGACACGCTCGCTGAGGAGGGCGGGGGGGGGGGGGGTGACTGGCTGCCTTGTGGACTGACCATTTCACAGGTCCCCTTCAAAACTAGCAGCCGTCGGTTCTCACGCAGAGCAGCCAACACAATGGCAGATCAACCCTGCAGCCAAACACACCCTCCCCGCAGAGACAGCACGGCCCTGCAACACACCCTCACCGCAGAGACAGCACAGCCCTGCAACACACCCTCCCCGCAGAGACAGCACGGCCCTGCAACACACCCTCACCGCAGAGACAGCACAGCCCTGCAACACACCCTCCTCACAGAGACAGCACAGCCCTGCAACACACCCTCCCCGCAGAGACAGCACAGCCCTGCAACACACCCTCCTCACAGAGACAGCACAGCCCTGCAACACACCCTCCCCCGCAGAGACAGCACAGCCCTGCAACACACCCTCCCGCAGAGACAGCACAGCCCTGCAACACACCCTCCCCGCAGAGACAGCCTGCAACACACCCTCCCCACAGAGACAGCACAGCCCTGCAACACACCCTCCCCGCAGAGACAGCACAGCCCTGCAACACACCCTCCTCACAGAGACAGCACAGCCCTGCAACACACCCTCCCCACAGAGACCGCCCCTGCAACACACCCTCCCACAGAGACAGCCCTGCAACACACCTCCCCCACAGAGACAGCACAGCCCTGCAACACACCCTCCCCACAGAGACCGCCCTGCAACACACCCTCCCCACAGAGACAGCCTGCAACACACCCTCCCTGCAGAGACAGCACAGCCCTGCAACACACCCTCCTCACAGAGACAGCACAGCCCTGCAACACACCCTCCCTGCAGAGACAGCACAGCCCTGCAACACACCCTCCTCACAGAGACCGCCCTGCAACACACCCTCCCCGCAGAGACAGCCTGCAACACACCCTCCCTGCAGAGACAGCACAGCCCTGCAACACACCCTCCTCAGAGAGACATAGCCCTGAAGCATTTCACAATCTCAGCCAGCAAGTTACAGAAAAGTCCAGCTCTTTCTTTCTTTCTTTCTTTCTTTCTTTCTTTCTTTCTTTTTTGCCAGGGCTGCAAATCCAAAATTAGAGCCATCAAAATGATGAAGAACTTGATCACCATGACATAATGAACAGCAGGTACAGAACTGTATAGAATACGAAATCAGATAAATTAAATTTAAGATCTAGATGTCATTAGGTCAGCAAATGTGTGACACACAGACACCTCCATATATCCCCACCATCAGACACTCTCAATAACTTAAATATGAACAGCAAATTTCATCACAATATAACGCGTGGTTTTCCAGATGCACGCCAGCTTGCGAGTGTGACGTAATACGAAGGTCAAACTAAGTGACGCTAAGGAGTTGATTTGATCAGTAAAAACCCTCCAGGATAGATCACAGCTGGGTTTGATTAGATCGGTCCCCAGCACTGGGGAATCCACCTGCATTGCTGTTTTCAGGGGTAAGACCTAAACCACGGAGACAGGGTTAATTCACAGTGCTGGAGAATCCGCTAGGAAAATCCAGCTGTACAAATTCATCAAGACAACCTCTTTGTGTCGAAAACGTTTACCTCAATAGCTCTGCCTCCTCATTTATATTTCTGGATTAGGTACCAGGCACAGCGTCCATGTTTTGCACACCTCAAAGTAGACCAACGTCTCTTTTCTTATCATGTCCTCATGGATTCCCTTTCGAGTTTCTTGTAGTTTTACCTGCTGATTTTGAGCTCTGTGTGTAAGTTAAGAAATTGAACAGGGACAGAAGGGTTTTTATTGACTTGTGGTTTCCACAGCCTTCATGCGCAAGGTAAGCTATGTTTCTCTATTTGCCAATCATTTCCTGAGTGGGAATCAGCTGCTTCAAGCACAGGGTTGCACAACTCCTAATCAAGGAGCACTGTCATAGTACTGGGAGAGTAACCCTGCTTGAAATGCACCATGCCACACTTCTTCAAATGAAGACCCGAAGTCTCCATTAATAGTTCATGAGCTGCCTTCTTTAAAAGCAGGGCTGTCTAAAGTAACTACTGGGGTATTACAAAACTGGAGACCAATCCGATAACTGTGCCTGATAAGTGTGAGGAAACTGAATCCAGCTGCTGGCTTTATTGATTTCTTCTGAATAAATTCTGTTGATTTAGTTTCACTCATCATGCAAGAGAGAGAGAGAGAGAGAGCTTATCTCATTGTGATGAAACCTGCTAAGGACAACTTATTGAGAGGGTCAGTATCCGGGACGGTCTGTATCACACATGTCAAGAGAAATGCTGGTCTGGTCGTGCTGAAACGTGGACGGGGTTTTCTGAAACGCACGCTATAGACAGGATCGGAACCGGGCGTGTAAGGAGATGTCCTGTATGTCCAAATGTCAAGCTCACATTTTCACACCTGCATATAATGCATGTATGTCATGAGGATTTTAAAATGTGTTTTCTTTTTAAATTATTTTTGGCTGTGGTGGAATCCAAATTGATTTTTTAAGATAATATACAGCAGTGTGCAAATGTATTAGAACCCCCCATTATTATTATTTATTTCTTAGCAGACGCCCTTATCCAGGGCGACTTACAATTGTTACAAGACATCACATTATTTTTACATAAAATTACATCATTTTTACACATTATTTTTACATACAATGACCCATTTATACAGTTGGGTTTTTACTGGAGCAATCTAGGTAAAGTATCTTGCTCAAGGGTACAGCAGCAGTGTCCCCCCACCTGGGATTGAACCCACGACCCTCTGGTCAGAACCCATTGCTTCTGCATCAGAACCCCCCATTGCTTCTGTATCACTGATTACTGACGGGAAGTTGAAATTCTCCCCCCCAGAGGTTTTCCTGCAGGTAGGTATGTAAAGGATATCAATTACCAATCTTGAGGTGTTCTGATAAATGTGCACACTACTGTAAAAAATAGGTAAATTAGTCCAAACACTGAATTGTATTCTTAAAAAAACATATAGAAATCACAGCTCCGTTTCAAAGACCTGCCCCCCACAATCCATCAGGACGCTGGCCATGTGCTCAACCCTTTTGTCTGTTGTCTGCCACAGCATTTCTAGCCCATGTGGTACATATTGCACTTGAAGACTCCACCAGCGTGGACACTTCTGAAACTAAACTCAACAGTAAACCATGTACGGTACATCATTTCAATCCATCCCCCCCCTAAAATGGCTGCAAAAAAAGCAAACAGAAAGACTTTTTGTTCGACTGTAAAGGACTGCGCTGTGCTGAAATGAACACAGCTTTTGTTAAAGGTACATCAATAATGTTCAGTTTTCAGGTAGGCTGAAATGACATGCAGATGTGTGTGAAGAGGCTGTGATGGAATAGTTTTCAGAATGAATCTGGGAAATTGTCTGTGACGTACATACAGCATTTAAGAAACAGTTATTTCCATGTCATTCTTGAAATGAAAAATATAGCATCACCCGACCCCACTCGCTGCTACAACTGTTTAAATAACGCACCTGTCATTTTTCTTTTCATTGTTAACATCCTGACAAATCTTTACACTTAGAACTTTAAAGTCTGTTTCAAAGCTCTTTTCAAAATGTCCGCTCTAGTGCCCTGGGGTTTGAGGCTAAATCACTGCAGTGATAAAAAAAACCCATCATAACAACAAGTGCTCTGTCTTTTCTGTTCCGTACCGCATCAATGATCATTATCGCTGTGTTACCTGTCTGACAATGTGGGCGATAATCCTTCCACTATCAGTGTACTAGAGCGGACATTATGAAAAGAGCTTTGAAACAGACTTTAAAGTTATAAATATAAAACGTTGTCAGGATGTTAACAATGAAAAGAAAAACTACAGGTACGTTACTTAAACAGTTGTAGCAACACGTGGGGACGTGTCATTCTTTAAAATCCCTGGCAGGTACACTAGTCTTTCACACAGGGAAATTCAGGGCTTTAATCTTATTTACAAGACAAGATAACTCAACATCTACCTGTGTTGTGGCTCCAGTTAACAGACTCTGGAAGATTACTGTTTTGATGCAGAGATTTCCTACACCTTTCTTGATCACCTGCATGATGTTAAACACAGCAATGCAATTCCCCCTGAGAGAAGGTCAAGGCTTACCAGTGCATAGACCGTGCTGAGAGCTGAGCTCCAGACTATGAGCACAGCGGTGCACACACTGAGACAGTCCTCCATCGTCCCCCCAGCTCCTGCCCGCACTCTGTGCTCTGTTCTGCCCGCTGCTCTGTCACTGAGCTGCTCTCTCCTCAGACAAGCGTCTCGTTCCTTCCAGCAGAAGACTCAGCATCGTCTGATCTGGTGCCACTAAAGAAATCCTCGGCAGTGCTTACCGTCAAAGAGAAACATTTCTAGAGCTGAAATAAACGGAGAAGTGTTGAAAGACCTGGTCGCTTAACAGTAACCTCGGCTCGTGTTAAATAAAGTTTTCCCCATTCCTGACTCTTAAAGCTCTTCTGCCTTCTGACTGGGGGTAGAATCCAGAGTAGGTTTTGAACATAATGCACGTTTGAAGTGTGTCGCTGTAAAGGAGCAAGCTGTTGCAGTTGCTGTGAATCCTGGTTCCTGAGATGCTCCTTCGAGGTGGTTCAGGAGCTCCTCTCCTTTGTGTTGCAGGAGCGCCTCCTCATGTCTCCTGTGGCTGGCCAGTCCTTGCAGCAGCTCACCTCTCCTGTTCTCTGTGCCTGTGCTGAGAGAGCGCTCCTCTTGTACAGAACTCTGCAGAGCTGCTTCCAGACTCTGCTCTGCCTGTTTGCGGAGGGACGTGCTCTCAGACACTTGCTAACTTAACCCTTTCCTGTTAGCTGATTCTTTTTTCTTCACTTTGCAAGGCTGGCTGCTCTACAGCCTGGTTGATCCTTGTCTACAGATTTATACACGCATGTAAACGAGACGTTCCTGGGCTTTGTTTTCCCCTTTTCAGCAGCCGACCACTGAATATATTCTCAAGACTTCCCCGCGGTGTCCGCTCTGAGTGTGTAGTTTGAGAGATGGCGCCCCAAGCATGGTGGGGCAGTTGGGGGCTGCTCAGGGCCGTTGATCCTACCAGGGTTCACTTGCATGCATTAGTTTGTCATTGGTTTCTGGATGCATTAGGGGGAGATTAGTTGCCTTTTGATCTTCCATAGGGGACACAGACACAGTAAGAGGTATGTCAGACTGACATTTCTACATAGATGTGGGAAACCATGACCCAGCTGGGATTATTATTATTATTATTATTATTATTATTATTATTATTATTATTATTATTATTATTATTTAGTCATTTATCCAAAGCGACTTAGAGAGACTAGGGGGTGATCTATCCACCACAACTGCTGCTGCACAGGAACTTACAATAGGACCTTGTTTTTTCAATCAGAGATTGCAAAAACCTTCCTTTTGGAATCAAATGCATTGAATGAAAAACATTCTAGAAAACCTTGATAAAGACTTTGTCATTGAAAGGAACTTCTTTTAGCACTTCTAAATTTTGCATTACTGAGTTTTGAGTTGTTACAGATCAATCAAATGCAGTTGTTTCAGTTTGTTTTATGTGTTGATCAAAGTCCGGTGTTTATTTTTGAATCTCGGAATCGGATGGCATTGGCACAGGCTGGCTGGATTCTGGGAGGTGCTTTGCACACAGTGAGGCTGTGTTTGCAGTATCCCTGTGCCCTGCACTGGCAAGGGGCTGTGCATCATGAGGGTGACTGCCCTGTGCCTCGCTCTGCTGGCCTCCTGTTCCCCTGCCCTCACCAGCTCCCATCCACTGTAAGTAACCCAGCTGGGGTTGTTTCTTTCAGGGTAAACAGCTCCCCATCCAGGGGGTGGACCTGAATTCAGCCTTTTCCTGCGGGAGGACCAGTGTTTAGTTGTATTTAGGTCAGCTGTATTGTTCTACAAACTCCACTATTCTGCCAAGCTCTGCTATAGAAGCGCCTGCTGTAACAGGAGCAGTAAGGTACAGGAACACAACTCGTCATCAGTAATGGGCTCCTCCGTTGTGTCTGCTCTTGCATGGGGTGTGGAGCTGTGAGGGGGAGCTCTCAAGCCCAGCCTGCATGCTGGACTGCAGCCAGTGCCAGCGCCATTGTCCTTCCCCTTTCATGAGGACTCATTTCATAAGCAACAGCTTTTCCAAGGGACAGTCTCCCAGGCAGCAGCGCAGAGTGACGGCTGAAACAGGACCGCGAGACTCACATTCTCGTGTGTTGCTTTTCTCCTGACAGGTTCGTTCTCACTCTGCTGCTGGAGAGTGAGGAGGATGTTTTCATTGGAGCGCATGATATTAATGGGAACATGAATGTGCAAATAGAGAGAAGGCAACATCTTTATAGAGGCACAACTGCACTGGAAACAAACAACCAAACAACCTCTCACTAAAATATCAACATTTTTTTGGGGGGGGGGGTCCCCAATCAGGATGCCTCAGCCATGGGGAGTCTTGAGTCAAGAAAGTTTGGGAGCCCCTGTGCTAACCCTTTCTGCCTTCCACTTTCCATGCGTGGGAGACAGGACTGCTTTCTTCAATATCACTGGGAGACAGGACTGCTCTCTTCAATATCACTCTTCAATATCACAGGGAGACAGGACTGCTCTCTTCAATATCACAGCATGGGAGACAGGACTCTTCAATATCACAGGAGACTCTCTTCAATATCATGGGAGACAGGACTGCTCTCTTCAATATCACAGCATGGGAGACAGGACTGCTCTCTTCAATATCACAGCATGGGAGACAGGATCATCACATGGGAGACAGGACTGCTCTCTTCAATATCACAGGGAGACAGGGGCTCTCTTCAATAGACATGGGAGACAGGACTGCTCTCTTCAATATCACATGGGAGACAGGACTGCTCTCTTCAATATCACAGGGAGACAGGACTGCTCTCTTCAATATCACAGGGAGACAGGACTGCTCTCTTCAATATCACAGCATGGGAGACAGGACTGCTCTCTTCAATATCACAGGGAGACAGGACTGCTCTCTTCAATATCACAGGGAGACAGGACTGCTCTCTTCAATATCATGGGAGACAGGACTGCTCTTCAATATTCAACTGCTCTCTTCAATATCACAGGGAGACAGGACTGCTCTCTTCAATATCACAGGGAGACAGGACTGCTCTCTTCAATATCACAGGGAGACAGGACTGCTCTCTTCAATATCACAGGGAGACAGGACTGCTCTCTTCAATATCACAGGGAGACAGCCTAACGCAGCGCAAGCACTCTTGAAGATCAGTGTCCACTCTAAGCTGTGCACACCTTTTCATCGGTGCATCCAGAAAGCACTGTAATCACTTTCATCAGCTGCAAAACATCCATTTAAAAACCACACTCTCCGCCCACCCCCTTCTTTTCCTAATTATCAAATCAACTAAAAAAAAAAATCTATTTGACTCTTTCTCACTTCCGTTTCTATTCCAGCACTCCAACTCGTCATCATGGCTTATTCAGCACGACTGCACATCAGGTTCGGGGTATCCCCCTTCTTTGAGATAATTTTGGACAGTGATCCATCTTACCAACATTATTATAGAAAACAGCAACTGAGTTGGAATTAACCTCAACCCGGAAAGTGACAGCGTTGTGTTGCTGTTCTGAAGACGGAGCATGTGGCGGAGCTTCTCGCGGTGCTGTTTATCTGCGTTATTTTGCACGTTTTGCAGCAGGAGAGCCAGTCGCTGGACGCAGCCAAGCAGATGCGCTCGAAACGGCGTTAGCGTTTCTGTACAGAGCGAGAGGGCGAGAGGGTACGGAGCTGATACAGGCACCCGCTCTACACTACACCATGCAAACAGCACACCGCGGAGCCATCGCAGTCAAGGAGCAGCGATGAGCACCTGCCGTGTCGGGAATCTCCATAAAATGTGAAGCCTTTCCCCGCAGTAATTAATATTGTAATCATATTATTAGCGTTACTGGTATCCGGGTGTAGTGTTAGCATAGTGTATTACACACCGCTTTGTAGTTTTATATTTTCAAAAAACTGACGAACTGAAAAATGTGACTATGAAATACTATTATGGCTTTCGGTAGACCTTTGCGATGTCATTTTGTGGTTTCTTTGATTACATGATGTTAAATAAAATATTTAAATTATGTTTATATCGTTTTTATTATTATTATTATTATTATTATTATTATTATTTATTTATTTATTTATTTATTTATTTATTTATTTATTTTTAATTATGTCTCAATCCTAAAATTCTAGGTGATGAAAAACGTTTTGCCAGAGCTGTACATTGGAACCTTCCTCTCAGTTACAGTGTCGGATTTGTATATAAATTAATTCAAGGTTTGAGGACTTTTAAGTGATGACTTTTATTTACATGGTGCCTTACTGCCCCCCAGTGGAATCGTTGAGGAAGGGCAACACATTGAGCCTCAGCACTCCATGCCTGTCAATCCAAACTTCTAAACTATTTGAGGTTTAGAATTAGGATGCCTTATTAATCCAGCAGCTTCCAGAACAGGACTCAGCAGGGACCACTTACAACCCTAGCTCTGAACCCATCAGGAGCTGTGCCAGTATCTCAGCTCTGAACCCATCAGGACAGCTGTGCCAGGGAACCCATCAGGAGAGCTGTGCCAGTATCTCAGCTCCCAGTATCTCAGCTCTGAACCCATCAGGAGAGCGCTGTGCCAGTATCTCAGCTCTGAACCCATCAGGAGAGCGCTGTGCCAGTATCTCAGCTCTGAACACATCAGGAGAGCGCTGTGCCAGTATCTCAGCACTGAACACATCAGGAGAGCGCTGTGCCAGTATCTCAGCTCTGAACACATCAGAAGAGCGCTGTGCCAGTATCTCAGCTCTGAACCCATCAGGAGAGCGCTGTGCCAGTATCTCAGCTTTGAACCCATCAGCTCTGAACACATCAGGAGAGCACTGTGCCAGTATCTCAGCTCTGAACCCATCAGGACAGCGCTGTGCCAGTATCTCAGCTTGAACCCATCAGCTGTGCCAGTATCTCAGCTCTGAACCCATCAGGAGAGCGCTGTGCCAGTATCTCAGCTCTGAACCCATCAGGACGCTGTGCCAGTATCTCAGCTCTGAACCCATCAGGAGAGTGCTGTGCCAGTATCTCAGCTTGAACCCATCAGGAGAGTGCTGTGCCAGTATCTCAGCTCTGAACCCATCAGGACAGCGCTGTGCCAGTATCTCAGCTCTGAACCCATCAGGAGAGCTGTGCCAGTATCTCAGCTCTGAACCCATCTGTGCCAGTATCTCAGCTCTGAACCCATCAGGAGAGCGCTGTGCCAGTATCTCAGCTCTGAACCCATCAGGAGAGCGCTGTGCCAGTATCTCAGCTCTGAACCCATCAGGACAGCGCTGTGCCAGTATCTCAGCTCTGAACCCATCAGGAGGCGCTGTGCCAGTATCTCAGCTCTGAACCCATCAGGAGAGCTGGCTGTGCCAGTATCTCAGCTCTGAACCCATCAGGACAGCGCTGTGCCAGTATCTCAGCTCTGAACCCATCAGGAGAGCGCTGTGCCAGTATCTCAGCTCTGAACCCATCAGGAGCTCTGAACCCATCAGCCAGTATCTCAGCTCTGAACCCATCAGGAGAGCGCTGTGCCAGTATCTCAGCTCTGAACCCATCAGGAGAGCGCTGTGCCAGTATCTCAGCTCTGAACCCATCAGGAGAGCGCTGTGCCAGTATCTCAGCTCTGAACCCATCAGGAGAGCTGTGCCAGTATCTCAGCTCTGAACCCATCAGGAGAGCGCTGTGCCAGTATCTCAGCTCTGAACCCATCAGGAGCGCTGTGCCAGTATCTCAGCTCTGAACCCATCAGGAGAGCGCTGTGCCAGTATCTCAGCTCTGAACCCATCAGGAGAGCGCTGTGCCAGTATCTCAGCTCTGAACACATCAGGAGAGCGCTGTGCCAGTATCTCAGCTCTGAACCCATCAGGACAGTGCTGTGCCAGTATCTCAGCTCTGAACCCATCAGGAGAGGCTGTGCCAGTATCTCAGCTCTGCCAAGTATCTCAGCTCTGAACACATTGAATTGGGTTCATCTCAGCCCTGAACCCATCAGCAAGGCTGTGCCTGTATCTCAGCTCTGAACCCATCAAGAGCGTGTGCCAGTATCTCAGCACTGAAAATACATTTGCTCTGAACAGCTGTGCCAGTATCTCAGCTCTGAACCCATCAGGACAGCGCTTGTTTTCTGCCAACAAGCTCACATTGAATTGGGTTCATTCACCCCTGAAGGTACACAAGGACCTGGGCGCTTGTTCAAACGTGTTCTTCTTAAAATACATTTGACAGCGACTCGAGTCTCACAAGGAAGCTGACAATTGGGATGACTAGATCCAACCTGTCAGTACATTTTAACCCTGTTTCATGCAGCACCTCATCAGTTGGTCCCTTGTACCTTACAGGGTTAAGGATATCAATGTATTACGTTTTGTTCATTTTTATATTTACTGTAAATAAGCATGGGGAAATATAATGAAACATGTTTTTTTTTTCTTATTGAATAATCTAGATTTGCGGGTTCGATTTCTTTCATATGGTCAGATTCTCAACCATTATGTACACTCTGTGAATATTTCTGTCAAACAACTTGAGTCAAGGGCCCTTATACAGTAGAATACAGTATAAGTCTTCTTGACGTTAATTATCAAAACCGTGAAATATTGAGGGAGCGCAGTATAGTATTGAATATTCTATATTGCAAACTGCTAATTGTGGTTGAATGTACAGGAGATTTCAAATGAAACAAGTGAACAGGGTGGAGGCTGGGAATCTCAACCACTATGCAAACATGCTGGGCTGGTCTGCGTTTGTGGTTTTCCAGTTTTTAACCTCATGTCACCTCACCGACAGGGGTAGCAGTGCATCACACAACACTGTCCCATTACATTATTATTATTATTATTATTATTATTATTATTATTATTATTATTATTATTATTATTATGCATTTCTTAGCAGATGCCCTTATCCAGGGCGACTTACAATTGTTACAAGATATCACATTATTTTTTTTACATACAATTACCCATTTATACAGTTGGGTTTTTACTGGAGCGATCTAGGTAAAGTACCTTGCTCAAGGGTACAGCAGCAGTGTCCCCCACCTGGGACTGAACCCACGACCCTCTGCTCAAGAGTCCAGAGCCCTAACCACAACTCCACACTGCTGCCCTTTGCCACACACCAGCCTGGCAGTGACACGAAGCCCATCACTGTCACTTACATCCCTAAAAGGCAGGTTTGACTGGTGACTCCACGCACCCTGAGGACTGTGATACTGTCAATAGCTTGTGCAGGTCCAAACCAGGTTTCATCACAATTCAATAAGGGCAGAAGACTGGCACATCTCAACAGCTTGTGCTACAGAGTGACGCAAAATAAAACCAGGTCCCACATGGACTGAGCATGTGCAATGTGGATTCACGTGACTGTACCCCTGCATCAAACAGGAGCAGACTCCCTTTACAGTAGGTCTCTTTAGCCACTAGGGGGCGCAGTGTTACAAAGACATGCACACACACTTTCTGTTTTCTCCCAGAACTACAGCGATGGCCAAAAGGTTTTGCATCACCCTGTATAATTAACACATAAAGTCGAAGGAAACCTGCTGAATAATGTTACGTTAACATATTGAATTACATACCGCTTTGGAGTTTTCCAGATACAAAACTGACACAAATTGAAAAATGACAAAAATTGGAATACTGTACTGCTATTATGGCTTCCGGTAGACTTTTGCGATATAATTTTGTAGTGTCTTTGATTACGTGATGTGAAATAAATGATCTAAATTATGTTCATGTTGTTGATCTCAGTCCTAAAATTCTAGGTGATGTAAAACGTTTGGCCATTGATGTCCACTGGGCCCCCGCAGTACTTCGCTGCATTGGGGAGCAGCAGCAATGGGTGAGCATGTGACCTGGGTTAACTTTCTTGCAGTGCTGAATTGGGTGCTGGCTTTGTGCTGGCCAGGCTGCAGGCCAACAGAGGTGATCGGTTTCAGAGCTAGTGAATGAGTCCACTGCACTGTCCACCACTTCAATCAGGACGCTCCTCCACTGCACCACAGCCCGCTGTCCATCACTTCAATCAGGACGCTCCTCCACTGTACCACAGCCCACTGTCCACCACTTCAATCAGGATGCTGGTAGCTGACCTTGTCTGGACGGTCTGCTTCCTCCTAATAAGGGCTCTGTTGCTGAAGTAAGTAAATACATAAGAACATAAGAACATAAGAACATAAGAAAGTTTACAAACGAGAGGAGGCCATTCGGCCCATCTTGCTCGTTTGGTTGTTAGTAGCTTATTGATCCCAGAATCTCATCAAGCAGCTTCTTGAAGGATCCCAGGGTGTCAGCTTCAACAACATTACTGGGGAGTTGGTTCCAGACCCTCACAATTCTCTGTGTAAAAAAGTGCCTCCTATTTTCTGTTCTGAATGCCTCTTTATCTAATCTCCATTTGTGACATGAACAGCGCCTTCAGTGAGACCAGCGCTTGATCATGGCTAGAGGCACTGGAAGGGACTGAAGCAGGGAGAGTTCCTCCTTTAACGTGTAGAAAGCTGAAGAGAAACATCTTTACTGTCAGTTTCATTATTGTCAGATACCAGGGAAGCTGTATCTCATCCCTCAGACTCTGAACAGAACTCAGCTGCCGCGCTAACAGCTAACAGGATGCTGCTAGCCCTAATCTGAGAGCTTTGAAGATCTGGTAAAAATCTGCCGGAATAAAAATCAATAATGTCTCAAAATAAACAACTGACATTCTGCCAGCCTCGCCTGATCCGTTTCTTACTGGTTTGAATGGAAAGCGTTCCCGGTCTGGCCTGTTGTGTGCTGTTAGTGTTTGTTGCATCCAATTCATAAAAATGTTTTTGCTTACAGATGTGCATCTCAATGTTTAGAATCCTTGTTTTTGTATTAATTTTGTTAATTAAGAGGATGTCTAATTTAATCAGAACCCCTTTGGTACTAAAGGACCAGGGTTAGGGTAATGAAATATTTACTCCAGTATGTGGCTACACTGGGAATGAAAGCACATCTCTAAAGCACATTGTAATGTTCCTCCGGTCTCATAATGCTGAAGAGTGAAGCTGTGTGATGAAACCACTTTTTTCTGCTGGTTGCTGGCTACAATGTTACAGTGTCTGGGTGGCAGGAGTCTGTTTTTCCAGTGCTCAGGGTTCCCAGGAATCTCGTCTGGACTATGCAGAGCAGCATTTCCACATCTGAGACTCTGTAATGGAAGCCTGCCCACATCTGTTTGCAATGAAGGCTGTGATGCAGGGCTCACTCAATACCAATGGAAAATGTGGTTTCAGTCCTTACATGTGTTTTATTTATGGTTGCAAAGATTTTCCTGTCAATCGAAGGATCATATTTCGGGCTGCATTTTTTTCGTGAAATTATTATTTGTTTATTTAGCAGACGCCTTTATCCAAGGCGACTTACAGAGACTAGGGTGTGTGAACTATGCATCAGCTGCAGAGTCACTTATAACAACGTCTCACCTGAAAGACGGAGCACAAGGAGGTGAAGTGAATTGCTCAGGGTCACACAATGAGTCAGTGGCTGAGGTGGGATTTGAACCGGGGACCTCCTGGTTACAAGCCCTTTTCTTTAACCACTGGACCACACAGCCTCACATTGCTGTGTAATATGTAGTTTCCTGTGAAAATTCACATTTCTGAAAGAATAGTGTAATTACACATTGTTTTATCACTTAAAAATCAATTCAGCAAACGTTCGGGTTAGTGACGCACTTCCTGCTACACTGCATTCAGGAACCTGGCAGACGGTTTAGTTTGCTTCCGGTAAACGACTGAACACACCGCTTACAGCTGCATGATTTTTAAAAAATGTCTTCAATGAAAAAAGACGCCTTCTGCATCAGAAATCAGAAATATGTTTGCTAAAGATCGCTCTGTCCAGCACACACAGTGTTTGTGTATAAGACTCTGGGTTAGGTCGTTGTGCTGTGCTCAGTTGTTTCTTGCAGAATGACAACTAGAAAGGACTGGAAAATGTGTCATTTTTGTTAAAGGTTTTCAAAATCATTCTGTCCATCAAAAGAGTGAGAGAAGGATCAAGCAGCAGCAAGCTGGTAAAATCACATGAGCCTCAGCCTCAGCGTGATTAACCTCTATAATAGTGGTTAGGGCTCTGGACTCTTGACCGGAGGGTCGTGGGTTCAATCCCAGGTGGGGGACACTGCTGCTGTACCCTTGAGCAAGGTACTTTACCTAGATTGCTCCAGTAAAAACCCAACTGTATAAATAGGTAATTGTATGTAAAAATAACGTGATATCTTGTAACAATTGTAAGTCGCCCTGGATAAGGGCGTCAGCTAAGAAATAAATAATAATAATAATAATAATAATAATAATAATAATAATAATTCACCATCATAGGTGCCTGCAAACAGGTGAAACTATTTTCAACCAGTTCAGAACTCTATAGGAGTCTAAACGCGGTTTCGATTTCATACCATGATCGCTCACCGGTGTTGAAACACGAATATAAAAGTTTATTTGCTCTGTGCAGGGGGGCACCGCAGTATGAATTGCGCAACAATCAAGACGTGAAACTTGATGTCTGAGCCGTTTCTCTGTGAAGATACGAAGCCACGGCTGCTTTACTGTTGTGAAACCCAGAGGCGCACAAAACGGAGAAGTATGCTGGTGAAGTCGAGGAGGGGGGGGGAGTTGTAGCGAGCCAATCGCAGGCAGCATCCTGCTTATCAAAAAGCGTCTTCCAGCGCCCGACAGAAAGAGAACGAGACAGACGCACAGGAAGCCGGTACTCGCTGTCGGAGCAGTGCTGCAGAGAAAAAGAGGGAAAAAAACAAAACTAAACTAAGCCCACACCTTGACAACAAGCGCTATTCTCGGTGTTTGTTTCTCAGCGATAAGAAGCATGGTGAGTGGTTTTTCATGCTCGCGGTGAACAAGACAAAATCGTGCAAGAACCGCTCTCTCCTTTGTTATGAGGGGGCGGATGGTACGGTTCATCGCTAGGGCGCATTCTTTGCACGGAGCTTTTGAGAAGAGTACAGAACGGTACACATTGAGAGCGGGTGCTTTCTATTTTTTTAAGCCTTTTTAAACGAAGGTGTTAAAAAAAATGCACGACCAATGAATAAAAAAAAGAGAGATTTGTGTTTTGTAATGCGATTTTAAATATATATATATATATATATAAAACACTAAAACGGGGGAGGGTTGTAAATACATAAGTGTTTAGTTGTGCACACATATCCAGAATTTGCAGCTGGGGGAGGTAGGCTGTAATATTCCTGCAAAACCGTGCAGTTAGGCGGGCGGGGTAGTGCTTTTGGTTGTCTCTTATGGTTCTGGGTTGATCAATATTTCAAACCCCACTGAGCTGGCGCTACCGCGGGCACAGCTTCAGGACCCGCCTGACGTAAACACGTTACATTTTCCACAGGTCCGTCAAAGAGGCCGTTTTCAAATACGGCGCTGTACTGTAATAGATGCTGCAACAAAGGGGACTGACTTCCTCAGAGAATTTTCTTCTTTATTATTATTTGTATAACAGATAACATTACCACCCACCCCAAAGCCTATTGTACGAGTTAATGAAATCAATTAACCATTGGCTGAAAAACGTCTTGCACAGGTCCTGTGGTTGACCCCAGTGATTCAGGCAGGCAGTGATATCAGAGCTCAGATCTGTGTTCTGCTGCATGTTTAAGGAATGCCTTCATCTGAAATGATTTGTGTGGGTCCAATGGGTGGGATCGCTTCAGCATGGAAGGTCATATTTAACAGAGCAGTGCCGTGGGGACCCCCCTGTTTGACCCCACTAGTGTCCATGGTTCTCGTCAGATAACGAGTGAGGTTTGAGGCGAGTGAGTGGCTGGTGTGGCACTGAATGGGAGACAGAGAGTGAGGGTGGACGGGCTTGCCGTTAAGCTGTGGAGGGTTTCTGCTGTTTTATAACGCTGTGTAGAGGGTGACCTGGAATGCAATTTACTGTTGATTTTAATTTGACTGGCTGTTCAAAACCCACCTCTCTCTCTCGCTCTGTCTCACACACCCATGTTTTATAGCTGGGTGTCTGCCTGGCTGATCCCTAGTGAAGCTGCAGGTTCAGAGGACCCTGAAGGGGTCAGATTAAGGTTCTGGGCTGTCTGGATCTTTGTGAGTATTCTTGATGCAGCAGGCTCTGTTGAAAGAGTTCTTGCAGTTTATCCTTTGGTGGTACAGTTCTTGTTTTTGGAGCCCAGGGTCCGTGGGTTTGCTGCAGAGCTGCAAACTATGATCGTCTATCTTCTTTGGACCTCTGAGTGCTCCCACGAGGTTTGATTATCAGCACTCTGTGTTTGCAGTAGCCAGATTTGATGTGTGTTTCCTGGATGAATATTACTGCTGGAGGGCAAATACTAAAGGTTGTTTTTTTGTTGAGCAAAGTCAAATGGGTGAGCTGTGGAGCTGCATCAACAATCTTGTTTACTCAGGAGTTCAGATTGCAGCAATTCAGTAGAATAGAACCCCAGTCTGTTAAAGATAACATTAATGATTAACTGGAAGTCACTTCTGAAAGGCTGAGCACTGAGCTTTGTGATGTGTGACTGTTGGCTGGTTTAGTGAGAGTGTCTGCTCTTTAATATGCTATCGTGATGCCCACAGTAGTTGAGTGGGTTCTTGGCTGTTTTAAAGAGGCTGGGTTTGGCTGATTCACTGTTCTATTGTATGTTGCATTACATTGCTGTGTAAGGTGTCGTGCTCATGTGACCGTCGTGGGGGGGATTCCGAGTGTCTAGTCATGTGACTGCCTGCAGAGTCCAAAGGAGTTTTGTTTTATTTTTGTGGTCAGACACACGGTAGTTCCTTGTGTGGATGTTCCTGCCAGCTCTTCCGCTGATGAGCTGACAGGAAAGCCCCTGGAGCAGAGGGCAGGATGGTGGCGTGTTGGATTGCGAGCTGTCTGGGTTTTTTTTAACTCAGGATCACGTGTTCACCGCTCGGTCAGGCGCGCAGCGGATTGGACAGACCCATGACAGGGACACCGATGCACAACACAAGATTGCATCTAAATTCTGTGGAGCTCCGAATCCCTTCATCGTTGAGCTCGTGCAATTAGCCTCCCTGAATCTGAAGTTTGTAAACCTAAAATGTGTCTGAGGCTGGGGGGTGATGAAGATGTTCGGCTCGGTGCAGAGCTGCAGGCTGGGTAACTTTTCATAAGACTAATACTCCACAGCAGTGATAACACTGTCATTCAACACTGTGACTCATCTTCAGTGCTGGAGCCCAGTCTGAGTATTTAACCCAAGCAAAGGGATTTAGAACACCAGCAGGGCGTGTTTTGGGTGGAAACTTGTACCCCTTCAGGCAGGTTCTCTGCCGGCCGTTGTGTGGGACCCTGTGGGTCTCTGGATGGTTTCTTCCTCCTCCCCCCCCCCCTTGATATCAACTCAGCCCAGTGCAGATTCATTTAGCAAGACTGGAACGAATTCGCAGGAGCTACAGTACAGAGGAGCCCGTTTGTGTGCTGCTGTACCTGCTGCATATCCCTCCTCTCCTGTCTCTCCCTTTCAGAGGCACACCCAGAGCAGGGTGCTGCACACTGGCTACTCTCTGAGTCTGTGTCCTGGGCCTTGTTTTCCCCCACTGTTTTAATTACCTCCAGTGCTGCTGTTCAGTGCGTTTCTGAGATGATGTCGGGGTGGATGGGAGACTTGGCACGCCCGCTGCCTTTCTGTTTTGAAGCGTATTGAACCCCCTTCGTTAGGTACTTAAGAACAACAATAAAGAAACTGAAGCTTTGTTTCTTACTGCGGGAAGCTGTGCCAATACCAGTGTCTGGCTCTTTTAGATATGAAGCCTCTGAATTGGTGGTAGGACTGCCTTTACAAGATGCTAACAGAACTTGTCATTATCTCTCTCACACACACACACATACTCACACACACACACCCCTACACACACGCACACACACACCCACACCCACATCCCTACACACACACGCGCACACACCCCAGCGCACACACATACTCACTCACACACGCACTCCCACACACACATCCACACCCCCATCCACACCCACCCACACCCACACACACACCCACACACACAGAGCTGCCTGTTGGAGGACCCGAGAGGAGGCCCTTCTGTACAATTCACTATCGGAGCCGTCTTCAGCTTCTGCTTTTATGCTTTTGTGACTTAAAATCAGAATGCGCATTTTGTTGTTTTATATACTACCTCGCTATTGGCTAAAAAGGGACCAACAAAATATTGCCTTAAGGCATTGCTGCTGTGCCCTGTAGGGGGTGTATAGTGTGGCCGGACAAGAGCTGGGTATTCACGGTGTGTATGATCATTTTGTAGTTCGCGAGAGAGGTGTCATGGCCGTAGGCCTAAAAAACAACATCCCCCCAGAGTGCTTTGGGGTTACAGCTGGCTCTAATGAAATGAGGGACACCTGCCTGTGATTAAGCAGGCAGGGATAAAGGATCAGTCACAAATGTTTGTTGTGAAGGCTGAGACCAGTGTGGTTGAAAAGGGGGCTGGGGGTCCTCGGCTCACCGCGCACCAGCGACCCCTGTAGTCTGGCCGGGCGCCTGCGGGCTTGCCTGTAAGCTGCCCAGAGCTGCGTTGTCCTCTGACGCTGTAGCTCTGGGTGGCTGCACGGTGAGTCCGCAGTGAAAATATGCAGTCGGCTGACGGCACACGCTTCGGAGGATAGCGTGTGTTTGTCTTTGCCCTCCCGAGTCAGCGCAGGGGTGGTAGCAGTGAACTGAGCCTAAAAATAATTGGCAATTTTACTGAAAAAACCCAAAAAAAACACAAGTATTAAATAGAAGAGATTCTCTCAATCGCTTGGAAATAAAACTGCAAGTTCCTCATAAAGTAACAAACATCACGCTGTGGGTCTAAAGTCTTCCTTCCTGCACTTCCTTCCTGAAATACACGGTTTTGTATCGAAGATATTTTCCACTAGTATGTGATAAAGCAACTGCTAGAGTATTTCATGGAAGACATTCACGTGAAAGCAGTGATTTCAACTCTGTATCCTGGCTCGCCTTTCCTTTTTAGGTAACCTTAATAAGCATTAACCCTGTAACACTGGCGTGCTTTTCCGATGTATAGTCGGCATTTTTTTTTTTTGGTTTAGAACGTGTCAGGGTTCACTTCGGGTGGATCAGGGCTTTCATTTTAGTTACTTTTTAAATTATTTTGAATGTTATTTTATTACTGATTTGTATGATTTAGGATAATCAAGGATACCTTTAGTTGTGAAACTAAACTTGGGTCCCCTGGGCTGTGTGTAACTGCATGACGGGTAGCTCCGTGGTCTCCCCTGCCTGTGTGCAGAGTGTGTTGGAGCTTGCTTGGTGTTCCCTGGCTGTGTGCAGAGTGTGTTGGAGCTTGCTTGGTGTTCCCTGGCTGTGTGCAGAGTGTGTTGGGTCTTGCTTGGTGTTCCCTGGCTGTGTGCAGAGTGTGTTGGGTCTTGCTTGGTGTCCCCTGGCTGTGTGCAGAGTGTGTTGGGTCTTGCAGTGTGTTGGAGCTTGCTTGGTCTCCCTGTCTGTGTGCAGAGTGTGTTGGGTCTTGGTGTTCCTGGCTGTGTCCCTGTGTGCAGAGTGTGTTGGGTCTTGCTTGGTGTTCCCTGGCTGTGTGCAGAGTGTCTTGTCCCTGTCTGTGTGCAGAGTGTGTTGGGTCTTGCTTGTGCAGAGTGTGTTGGGTCTTGCTTGGTGTTCCCTGGCTGTGTGCAGAGTGTGTTGGAGCTTGCTTGGTGGTCCCTGGCTGTGTGCAGAGTGTGTTGGAGCTTGCTTGGTCTTCCCTGCCTGTGTGCAGAGTGTGTTGGAGCTTGCTTGGTCTTCCCTGCCTGTGTGCAGAGTGTGTTGGAGCTTGCTTGGTCTCCCCTGACTGTGTGCAGAGTGTGTTGGGTCTTGCTTGGTCTCCCCTGCCTGTGTGCAGAGTGTGTTGGAGCTTGCTTGGTCTCCCCTGCCTGTGTGCAGAGTGTGTCGGAGCTTGCTTGGTCTCCCCTGCCTGTGTGCAGAGTGTGTCGGAGCTTGCTTGGTCTCCCCTGCCTGTGTGCAGAGTGTGTCGGAGCTTGCTTGGTGTTCCCTGGCTGTGTGCAGAGTGTGTTGGGTCTTGCTTGGTCTCCCCTGGCTGTGTGCAGAGTGTGTTGGAGCTTGCTTGGTCTCCCCTGCCTGTGTGCAGAGTGTGTTGGAGCTTGCTTGGTGTTCCCTGGCTGTGTGCAGAGTGTGTTGGAGCTTGCTTGGTTTCCCCTGGCTGTGTGCAGAGTGTGTTGGAGCTTGCTTGGTTTCCCCTGGCTGTGTGCAGAGTGTGTTGGGGCTTGCTTGGTCTCCCCTGGCTGTGTGCAGAGTGTGTTGGGTCTTGCTTGGTGTTCCCTGGCTGTGTGCAGAGTGTGTTGGAGCTTGCTTGGTGTTCCCTGCCTGTGTGCAGAGTGTGTTGGGTCTTGCTTGGTGTTCCCTGGCTGTGTGCAGAGTGTGTTGGGTCTTGCTTGGTGGTCCCTGGCTGTGTGCAGAGTGTGTTGGGTCTTGCTTGGTGTTCCCCTGGCTGTGTGCAGTGTGTTGGGTCTTGCTTGGTGTTCCCTGGCTGTGTGCAGTGTGTTGGGTCTTGCTTGGTGTTCCCTGGCTGTGTGCAGAGTGTGTGTGCTGTGTGCAGAGTGTGGAGTTGCTTGGTGTTCCCTGGCTGTGTGCAGTTGGTCTTGTGGTCCCTGGCTGTGTGCAGAGTGTGTTGGAGCTTGCTTGGTGTCAGAGTGTGTTCTTGCTTGGTGTCCCCTGGCTGTGTGCAGAGTGTGTTGGGTCTTGCTTGGTGTCCCCTGGCTGTGTGCAGAGTGTGTCGGGTCTTGCTTGGTGTCCCCTGGCTGTGTGCAGAGTGTGTCGGGTCTTGCTTGGTGTCCCTGTAAAGTTGCAGCAGATTGATAAGTTGCTCTTCCTGTGGCGTTGTGGGTGTGCAGTCCTGGCTGTTATTCGGCTGTGTTGGTGTCCCTGGCTGTGTGCAGATGTGTTCTCTTATCTCAACTGTCAGCCCGGAGGAGACTTCGCTGAGGGATGCACTTATAAGGCAAGGAGCATCGTTGAGGTTTTGTTGTGTAAACTGAAATGTTTGAGAACGCTTTGCAACAACGTCACGCTGTCTCTTCTTACTCAATGCCGTGGCGTGACTCTTTAGAAAAGATTCCGCTTCTGCCTTCTTTCTTTCTGTAGCTCTTTTTATATTGCTGCACAATAAAGATTACAAACCGTTCTGTGCGATTGTAATACGTGTGTGTGTGTGTGTTTTCCTCCCACACCTTGTTTTCAGTTGCAAAGTGAAAATTTCTGTGGAAGAGTCTGTAATCTGTTTGCAGAATCCAGGCTGTTCTGTGCTGGTAATGATACCCCTGTTTGAAACGCACAGGTGCATTGTGTTCTGAACCACGGTGTACAGCACCACACTAACACGGCTCTCCCTTTTTGCATAAACCAGCCCCTTTGCAAGTTTATTTCATTATTTGATTTTTATTCAATTTGCATCAAATTGTTTTGAATGTCTTCTGCTCGCCGGAAAGACACCACAGCTGAACTGTCGTGTGGACGATGACGTCATCGGCTCATATCTGCAGGTCCGCGGTGTTCATCCTGGTGGTGGCAGAATGGCAGCGCATCTGAGGCATGGGTTTCCGCGTCTACCCCAGCATAGAGACGGGCTCCCTGCAGGGAAAAGGCCTTGGAACACGGCGACAACCGAGAAAAACCATCTCTCTCCGGCATAGAGTCCAGTCCCCCTGGGACCCCAGTTCAATACACTCAGGAAGCAGTTTACTGTTTAGAAATCCAGCTCCTGCCCATTCAGAGGTCGTGATGGACAGTTTTTCAAAGATTAACAATAATATTGTATTTGTAAACTTGACAGCTTTTGATAACCTAGACTGTACTGTGCATGCACTTTATTTCTGAACTCGCTTACACTCAAAGTAGAATTTAAAATAACTGCCTACACAAAGACGACTTCTATAAATCTCGCCACTCTCATCACCCAAAACCACAGGGCTTCAGGAAGCCACTGAAGTGATTTGAATGTTCGTAACTCGACACTACCAGTTAAAACAAACAGGAGCTCGTCGGGTGACTTCACAAACAGGATGTGGAACCTGAGCCAGGTTAAGAGAGAGGAATGCTGTGCACTGCTCCACCAGCAGGGGGCAGTCAACACATCAACCCAAACATTGTTTCCATTGGAGTTGTGGGTGTCGAGACAGTGCAGCCTCGTTCTCGCTCTGTAGTGAGAGCTTTCAGGTAACAGCGTGCAGGTCAGAGGTCAGAGCTCAAAGCAGCGCTGGTGTGGATCTCATGCTCTAGTGAGAGCGTGCAGGTCAGAGGTCAGAGCTCAGAGCAGCGCTGGTGTGGATCTCCTGCTCTAGTGAGAGCGTGCAGGTCAGAGCTCAGAGCAGCGCTGGTGTGGATCTCATGCTCTAGTGAGCGTGCAGGTGTGGATCTCATGCTCTAGTGAGAGCGTGCAGGTCAGAGGTCAGCTCAGAGCAGCGCTGGTGTGGATCTCATGCTCTAGTGAGAGCATGCAGGTCAGAGCTCAGAGCAGCGCTGGTGTGGATCTCATGCTCTAGTGAGAGCGTGCAGGTCAGAGCTCAGAGCTCAGAGCAGCGCTGGTGTGGTTCACTGAACCTTCAATACACCCACAGTTATCTCTGTACAGGAACTTGTGGTGTGTTCAAGAACTGCAAGCAAGCTTCATGGTGGTCACCCTTCCAGGCAGCTGATCAGCAGAAACCAGCATTTACAGGAACCGGCAAATTCAGCAATAAGCGAGCTGGAGCAGTCAGCGTGCGAGCAATCGGGTTGATCTCGTACACTGACAGACTCAATAGAACTGAATAGATCACTTGAGGTAATGAATAGAAAACCAGAGCGATCCGACGTGCTCCACGAGTTTATACTCCCTGGAGAGGCGTTGTCTCATTTCGAAGCTCGTCCGCCTCTGTGCACAGTGCTGGGGAGGAGTGCGACATCCTGATCTGTGAGGAAGTGCTGTCTTCAACCACTTCCTCCCCAGCACTGCTATTTAGCACTGAACCGTAACAGGGTGTTGCCGAACCTGTTCTGCACATCATCTCCTGACATCCGCCCTGTCCAAGCTTTTCCACTCCGGTTACCAGGGCAGAAGCCTGACCGTGACCCACGTGCAGATCTGTCCCCGTCCTGCTGTTCGTTGTCATGGGCTGATTCGCTCGGGTTTCACCCTCTCCAGCTCCCAGGGATTCTGGTCCCAGGCCTCTACCTAGCAGGGCTGCCAGTTGTGCTGAATTTAACAGGACAGGCCTCCGGGTCTCTCACCCCTTTTCTCGTTGTCTTTCCAGTGTTTGTGATGCTGGCTGTGAGTGAGACTGTGTTCAAAGAATGCTTCTGTTAACCTAACCCTCATCGTCTCTCTCCTTTGCAGGACAACAGCACAACCTCCAGCGAGACAGCAGTGCAGCGCTCCAAGGTACTCCTCTCTCTCGCTCTCTCTCACTCTCTCGCTCTCTCTCTCTCGCTCTCTCATTAATCCTGATGCAGGTGCATCAATATTTGGTGAATGGACCTCTGAGCTAATCTATTTAATATGTGTTGGCACTCCCGCATATATGTCCTCACTCTGAGCCTGATTTCAATAAACTGTGACCGTGACTGGAGTGCGGTTCAACCCATTTTCAAACCTCTCTAAGTTTTGAATCCTCTGTGACGGTACAACCCTCCCTCCTCCTTGCTGGCCCCCAGGGCTCTGTTGCTTCGAGTGTGTAGTGCAGCAATGAACCCATGTGGCTGAGGGGAGTCAGGGGGCTGAGGGGAGTCAGGGGCTGAGGGGAGTCGGGGCTGAGGGGAGTCTCGTGGCTGAGGGGAGTCTCGTGGGTGAGGGGAGTCAGGGGGCTGAGGGGAGTCTCGTGGGTGAAGGGAGTCAGGGGGCTGAGGGGAGTCAGGGGGCTGAGGGGAGTCAGGGGGCTGAGGGGAGTCAGGGGGTGAGGGGAGTCAGGGGGCTGAGGGGAGTCTCGTGGCTGAGGGGAGTCAGGGGGTGAGGGGAGTCTTGTGGTGAGGGAGTCAGGGGGGCTGAGGGGAGTCAGGGGCTGAGGGGAGTCTAGGGGCTGAGGGGAGTCAGGGGGCTGAGGGGAGTCTCGTGGGTGAGCGGAGTCAGGGGCTGAGGGGAGTCTCGGGGCTGAGGGGAGTCTCGGGGCTGAGGGGAGTCTCGGGGCTGAGGGGAGTCTCGTGGGTGAGGGGAGTCAGGACTGCTCGGTAGTGTTCGGACTGCTGCGAAATATTTCAGTAATGTGAAAGTTCCATTAAAGGGAGTGATGGTGTGTAACTGAGCGTGAGTAATGGCTCTCGGTGGAGGTGTGTGTGAGTATTGACTCTCGGTGGGTGTGTGTGTATCAACTCTTGTGGGTGTGTGTGAGTATCGACTCTCGGTGGGTGTGTGTGTGTGTGAGTATTGATTCTGGGTGTGTGTGTGAGTATTGACTCTCTGTGTGTTTGCAGTCATTCAGCCTGAAGCCGCAGGCAAAGGAGCTCTGTGCCTCCTGTGAGAAGACCGTGTACCCCATGGAGCGCCTCGTCGCCGACAAGAACGTCTTCCACTCGTCCTGCTTCTGCTGCAAGCACTGCAACACCAAGCTGAGGTGAGTCCACTGCATGCTCTCCCAGTTCCACTGTTCAATCCCGGTGTCTAGCCCTCCTGCTCTCCCAGCTTGGTGTCCAGTCCTCTCTGTTCCTGTTGCTCTGCGGCTCACCCCTCCTGTTCTGTCTCCCTGCAGCCTGGGAAGCTACGCTGCGCTCCACGGGCAGTTCTACTGCAAACCGCACTTCCAGCAGCTCTTCAAGAGCAAAGGCAACTACGACGAGGGCTTCGGCCGCAAGCAGCACAAGGAGCTGTGGAGCGTGAAGGAGGCAGAGAGCGGCACCAAGACCGCCTGACCAGCCCCGCGGCTCCGAGACCTGCCCCTACAGCCACGCGCACGACGTCCTGCCAGAGCTCCTCCTCCTCCTCCTCCTCCTTCTTTTAAAGCAAACTCTTTTTAAAAACCTTGTATCTTAACAGCATGCTCTCAGGAAAGTGCTGCCACAAAGAAGCATTCCCTGCATCCTCAAAGAAGGAATATATGACCCAGAAAAGCACTCGCAGGAGGCTGTCTCTGCAAGCCCTTCCACAGAGGCACCGGAACAAGTCTGAATTGCATTGATAGGATCTTGTTAATTGAAATGTGTGCAGGTTTGCATTGAGAGGATCTTGTTAATTGAAATGTGTGCAGGTTTGCATTGATAGGATCTTGTTAATTGAATTGTGTGCAGTTTTGCATTGATAGGATCTTGTTAATTGAAATGTGTGCAGGTTTGCATTGATAGGATCTTGTTAATTGAATTGTGTGCAGGTTTTCCCTTGTTTTGCATGGTGCTCTTTTTCAGAGATGCCGTGCCCCTGTGATTTTGAGGGTGCTCCTGGCTGCTGCTTGGCCAGGTCTGGAAGGCACAGTCCCTCTCTCCAGCCAGCAGGGGGGAGACGGGGGAACTGGATTCAGACCCGGCTCAATGTTTGGGGATCTCCAGGCTCCATGACCGCTCCAGGGCATGCTGTCCTCGTCCGCCTGATGCCACTCCGAAAACAAGCCTGCCATCTGAGACTGGCACGATCTGCAAGCCTGGCTGCTCATTGGTCACAAGGCTTTTTAATGGGTTACTAACTGGACAGAACCTCGTTTTCAAAGTCAAGAACCACAGTCTTCTTGGTACCACGCCGTCTAACAGAACTGAAATTCAAACCAGAATCTCTCCAAGGCGTCGTGCACGATCCCAGCGTGGCTCAGTTTGTGGAATCTCAGGAGTCGGAATTCCGGATGCTTCACTGCTGGGTCTTTATCTATCTATCTTTCTTTTTTCTTTCTTTCTTTCTTTCTTTCTTTCTTTCTTTCTTTCTTTCTCCTCTCCCCTACCTCATGCGGACCAACCCAGGGTATCATGTTTGAGACTCAAATCTCTTCAGCAGGGCTTCTGCCTTCAGTCACTGAATCTCAGTCTTTGTAAAGGAGAATGGCATTTGTTTTTTATATGATCTGAAATTGGATTTTAGAGAATTGTTTTTAGTGTTTAATTGAGATGTTAAGGTATCTGCAGATATCTTTGCTTGCTTTTATAACTGGCTGCAGTCAGTGAGAGAATGCTTGTCACTTCAGGTACGTTTTTCATTTCAGCGTCTCTGTAGGTCTGTGGCGCTCGTCTCCAGAGAGGTATTAAACTGGGTTTCAAATGCTGGTTTGCTTCATAGTTTCTGAAAGAAAGCAAATTGAATGAACCCTTTTACTGCTGATGCATATTAGAAAACATTTTGAACCTTTTTAATGTCTTGTCACTTTGTTAGTAAAATAAAATTCTATTGTTTTACTTGGTGCTTCGATTTCCATTTCTTTTTTTTCTTTTTTTATTCCCATCTTTTCACCACACAAGGTTGTATTTTTCGTGGGGTGTCATTGGGCACTGAAGGGGTTAAACTGTCCATACACTTCCAGTCACTCTGTCATGAAACTGTAAGAAGCCAAGCCAATGCACTGGTCAGATCTGCTGATATGTGAATTAGCCTGTAAAGGATGAATGCACGGCCTCTCTTTCATTCTGTGGCGAGTGAATGACAGGGCACCAGTGTGGAGTAGTGGTTAGGGCTCTGGACTCTTGACAGGGGGGTCTTGGGTTCAATCCCAGATGGAGGACACTGCTGCTGTACCCTTGAGCAAGGTACTTTACTTAGATTGCTCCAGTAAAAACCCAACTGTACATAAATGGGTCATTGTATGTAAAAATAATGTGGTATCTTGTAACAATTGTAAGTCGCCCTGGATAAGGGCATCTGCTAAAAACAAGACACGTTTATCTGAAGGCACAGTATATCTAGATGTGTTTCAATACAGAGGAGGAGGCATTCGTTAGACCTGCAGGTTGATTGCGTAAAGCCTGTGGGTTTAACTGGACTGCACAACCTCTGAGAGGAAGGGGCCCCGCAGAGATTTCATTTCACATTTCATTTGTTTTTATTTTGTCATGTTTTTCTTTTTTTTGTAATATTCATATTTTGAAGTAAGTTTCTTAGTTGTTGATCGGGTCATTGGTTGTTTTCTTGACTGAAGTAATTGAGAGGCAGGTGCTGTAGAGAGGGGATACAAGGTGCAGGCAATGTTAGGCTTTCTAGCATTGTGAGCATTAGTCTTAAGGAATGCAGCAGCTGCTATTTTACTGGCATTGAAGCAGGAAGATGTGTTAGGTTGTCAGACGTTTGTACTCCAAAGGTGACTGGCTGGCAACAGCAGGAAAGTGACCCAGAGCAGGGCTGTTTCAGAAACCCTGACAGCAAATCAACTGCAACCTAAAGCGAAAAAAGAACAAAGCCGAAGTGGGAAGTTCATGTTTTGGGTGCGGTAAACGCAGAAATCAATTTGTTCTTGATAACAGGGTTTTCAGCACCAAAGTAAAAAATTCACTGTTGGAAACGCGGTCACAGAGAACACATTTGTTTTGCTGGTTGGTTTACTAGAAATGTAAAGAGAAATCTTTTAGAAACGGTAGAGACATGCAGGGTACTGGGACGTGGTCCTGTCGCCATTGTTGTTATCTGGACTTTTGACTGTTAAACTGATTTTGTATAAACATGATTGATATCAGAGCAGTGGAGCCGAACCCAAAGGGTCTGGCTTGTGTCAGTCTTTCAGATCTATTCCCTCTAATGTGGCTCATTTTAAATGTCTAGAACATTGGCATGTAGATCAGAGAAGTGGGAAGTGTGATGTTTCTTTCATACGAAAAGACCCCTCTGTTAGGATGAGTTCTCTCTTTGATCTGCCAAAGAACCGTTTCCTTGAATTGGATCACTGTATAGCCCAAGAGCCTATATTGTATTATATTTTGTATTGTAAAGTATTTGAGAATCTCGGGAATCTTCCCATTAAGTTTTAGTGTTTCTTGCTTAGACGGTCCTCTTTCTGAAAGATTTCGATTCAATCAAGCTGTTCAGTTTAACAGATTCCACCCCAGGAACGCCAGGATGTTTTGTGGGATGTGCCGACTCAGTTATTCACTGCAGGCCTGCAAGATGTTTCACTGCTCGAGCACAGCTGCTGTGCTGTGTTTGTTTGTAATGAACACCTGTTTGATAGCAGTGTGTGGTTAGGAATGGAATTCAGCAGTGGAGAGGGGTCTGTGTGGTGCACAGTGACCCCTATAGGTGGTCTCTGGCACTGCAGCTGTGTTTTTGGTGTATTCTGCATATGTGACCTGCAGGTGTACTCTAGCTGTCTGTTAAACTGCAGGTACAATGCAATTTCAGTGCAGTAAGACACTGCCTGTGTAGACCCTTGGACCGCAGCTGTTTTTCAGCGTGTGCTCTACTGTTGGATAGAAAAACCATGGCCAGTTGAGGAGAGAGACGGACAGACACGTGCGCTGCTGTAACTGCGAGAGGAGAAGCAGCTCTACGCAGGGAGTCACAGAGAGCTTCCTGTTTGTAGAATTTCTTTCCAAAGCGTCCCTGTTTGAACCCTCTCGTGCAGGACTGTACACTGCAACTGGTTTGCTAAGCCCCCTCGAACACTCGGCCAGTGGGCTTGTCTACATCGAAAAACAGATTATTTATTTATTTATTTATTTATTTATTTATTTATTTATTTATTTATTTTTCTTTCTCTGGTTTTAATTAAAAGTTTCCAGTGGAGCAGCTCCCAGTTTCCATTCACAAAATCCCACATTTTCTAAACAAGCGAAGGGGGCAGGACTGCATTGTGGGGCTGCTTGGCTTGCTGCTTGTTTTTATTTTTCTACAATCACATCCAGATTTCGATCATTTTGAGGCGGTGGGAGAGAAATGCAGAGGGTGTAATCTGCTGGGTGAATTGGAGGTTCTTTATTTTCCTGAAATGTTTTGTTGCACTGGAGTGGGTTTCTTATCTATCTGTAGAAAGTTGTCAAAGCCGTGCTGGTCCTCATGTGAGACACTGAAGACAGTCTGAACCGTGACCTGTGAGAGGGACAGTCTGCACCCCTTCTCGCCACGAGAACCCACTTGTTTTCTATCTGTGTCACTTCTTTGATATCTCTGGTGGAGCACAGCAGGAGAACCAGACCTTGAGATCTCCTACATCAGTTATTTAATTCAGCACACGGACAGAAGGCAGGTCACCTTTCCATCTGCACGATAAAACCAGTCTCTTCTCGTTCCCAGTATCAAACTGCGGCTGCCTGCCTCCGGCTCAAACATTCTGTCACGTCTCGTAGAGTTGTCATTAAATAAATGAATTAACCTACCGCTGACAGTATTTTAAACTCATGCTGTTGGTTGAAATTGTGGCAATCGCGTTAGATTTCAAATCGCTTTTCAACTCTGCCCCAGTGTCCGATGGTGTCAATGCCTTTGTCACTGCCCTCCCCGCCAGCAGGGGTCGCTGCTGGGCAGTGGGGTTTCAGGGGTGTTGCAATAGGTAAAAGGCCATTTATTACTGAATGGAACGGCAGGCTGTCCACATGCAGGCTCATGTTAATTGTTCTGTTACTGAAGGCTGAGAATCCTGCCTCAGCCCGTCGTGCATCAGATCATTTAGAACGGTGTTGGTATCACTTCTGTGTCTTGCAGTGGGGAATGCGTGGAGACCTGGCTTTGTGATTTAGCTTTGAAGCATTCTCCCCACAGCAGGTGGGACTCAAACACACTGTGCATGAGAGTCTAGCTGCCAGAGGCATTATTAATGAGAATCAATATTTTGCCTGCGTTTTAATTCCTAAGTGGAAGTGTTACTTGATAGAGCCCTGAGCTTGTATACTGGACCCTCCCCATGCCAGCCCCTCACAATCACAGTTCTATAATCTCCACTTTAGAGCTCTGCTTTTTGATTCAAGACAGTTGTGTGCTTTAGTGTAGGTGCAACCGGTTCAGCACAGAGCTGATAATACAATACAAGACAAGACAAGACAAGACAGACATCGTTTTCTTGGAACATTGACCTCATTTCATTCTTCCAAGTTTCTTTTTTAGTTTTACCGTGATGAAGAGTCCCCTGGTGCATGGCTGCAGCTCGACATGCGGTTTCCTGATGTGAATTCACATTCTCTCACAAGTTTGTTTTTTTTACAATACTTTATTCTAATACCATTTCGATACTTGCTGCTTTCGCACTGTGCAAAGGAAAGCAAGTGTTTCCTTGTCCGATGACTGTAGCCCGGTTTGCACAGAGGATACCGTATGATGGGAACACAAATATCAATACTGTACTGTCTACAGCGACCGAGCTAGTTTAAGTGTTTCTGAACGGTTGATCTTTCTAAAGGTATATGTTAAGTATGCATTACATCTGTGTTTTGAGATATCTGTTACTGAAGTGAGGAATCGTCTTTCTGTGAATGCATACCACTGACCCTGCACCTGGCAATGCAATACGCCCAGCTGTACGGGTGCGAAACCCCAGGGTACTGCCTGCATCGCCTAATCGCTCACTTAAGGTACTGCATGCTTTCTGCACTGGCACTGGTGAAAAACACAAGACTATCTGTATGTAGGATGAAGTTTTAAAAAAAGAATCAACATCCATTTGGCTGGGCTGGGCTGGGCTGGGCTGGGCTGGTTTTGTTTTGTTTTGTTGTTTGTGTGAATATGATTGTCTTCACTTGACCTGTGGTATGATGCAGTGGCTTTTGGATATGTATGTATTTTGTATTCAGTATTGTACTCTGTTTAGAAGGTTTGTCTGAAACTTGTATATGAATTTGTCCTTTTTTTTTTCCATACATAGATTTCATAAAATAACATGTCATGTACATGTTTATGTAATATTATTCACCATGTAAAATAAACAAGATTTTACATTTTCTATTCTGTGTCTGTCTCTGCGTGTGTGTCCTCATGAAATCCACTAACTTAAAACTTTAATTTCAACCCCAGACACAATCTCTAGCCACATACTACACATGATCATGCCTGCATTCAAGGACTAACCACCTCTCTCCAGCACGGACACAGTGTTCAGTAGCTTCATGTACGAAATGTACACGTGGCTTCCAGGACAGCTGGACTCTTTCCTCAGGTTAGTGTGCCGGGGTGAAACAGTTTAGTTATTTCTAAAGAAACACTTCCTATTTGAAAGTATGGGATTAATTTGTACAAATTCCTGTTTCAGAATGAGTCTTGGCTTCTGTTAAGTAGTGTGACAGGGTGCTGGTAATGGTGTGGATGCAGCTATCGCACGGCCCCAAGCTGCACCACCTCTGCAGCACCAGCAAGGTAAAGCAGAGATGCTCCGGGCTTACCTCTGCAGCACCAGCAAGGTAAAGCAGAGAGGCTCCGGGCTTAACTCTGCAGCACCAGCAAGGTAAAGCAGAGAGGCTCCGGGCTTACCTCTGCAGCACCAGCAAGGTAAAGCAGAGAGGCTCCGGGCTTACCTCTGCAGCTCCAGCAAGGTAAAGCAGAGAGGCTCCGGGCTTACCTCTGCAGCTCCAGCAAGGTAAAGCTGAGAGGCTCCGGGCTTACCTCTGCAGCACCAGCAAGGTAAAGCAGAGGCTCGGGCTTACCTCTGCAGCACCAGCAAGGTAAAGCAGAGAGGCTTCGGCTTACCTCTGCAGCACCAGCAAGGTAAAGCAGAGGCTCCGGGCTTACCTCTGCAGCTCCAGCAAGGTAAAGCAGAGGCTCCGGCTTACCTGTGCAGCTCCAGCAAGGTAAAGCTGAGAGGCTCGGGCTTACCTCTGCAGCACCAGCAAGGTAAAGCAGAGGCTCGGGCTTACCTCTGCAGCTCCAGCAAGGTAAAGCTGAGAGGCTCCGGCTTACCTCTGCAGCACCAGCAAGGTAAAGCAGAGAGGCTCGGGCTTACCTCTGCAGCACCAGCAAGGTAAAGCTGAGAGGCTCGGGCTTACCTCTGCAGCTCCAGCAAGGTAAAAGCAGAGGCTCGGGCTTACCTCTGCAGCACCAGCAAGGTAAAGCTGAGAGGCTCCGGGCTTACCTCTGCAGCACCAGCAAGGTAAAGCTGAGAGGCTCCGGGCTTACCTCTGCAGCACTAGCAAGGTAAAGGAGAGAGGCTCGGGCTTACCTCTGCAGCACTAGCAAGGTAAAGGAGAGAGGCTCGGGCTTACCTCTGCAGCACCAGCAAGGTAAAGCAGAGAGAGGCTCCGGGCTTACCTCTGCAGCACCAGCAAGGTAAAGCAGAGAGGCTCCGGGCTTACCTCTGCAGCACCAGCAAGGTAAAGCAGAGAGGCTCCGGGCTTACCTCTGCAGCTCCAGCAAGGTAAAGCTGAGAGGCTCATTAGGACAGACCTGGTATGTGACTGAGGCAAATTTGGAGGGTAAAAGAGAAAGGAATAAAGTCATACAGGACTGTTTCATTCGAAATGCATAATCACAAACACCCCCAGTATCAATAGGTATATTGATCATTTTATTGTAAATACATTTGATACACTGGGCTGGCTTTGCACTGCAAGCCCCCTGTCGATATATATATATATATATATTTATATACTGGTTCCTATTCTTCTGTTTAACCCAGGGTCCCACCCTGCCAGTGCTCATCAGTGACCATGAAACCACAGAAACAAACTCATCCCAATGCTTGATGCAGTGGAGGACACTCCCTGTGACTCTACACAGTTAAAGATGAACCAGCAGCCTAGCCATTTACAGTCCTGTTAACAGCAGCTTGCCATGGAATTGCTTGTATGAGAGTAACATTTAACTTCCATCGCAAACTGAAAGACAGGCAGGCTGGTATTTGCATTGTATAGAATACCATACAGGATAATACCTGCTTTTTATTCAAATACTCCACAGACCAAACATGGCAATACAAAACTAATGATTTAAAATCTTCTACAGTGGTAACTGGGCAACAATGACTCTGCCCCGGGTCGGTTTACTGTGTTAACCTGTTGCTGTTCTGCCATGTTTGTACAGCTTTGTTAAAATAGCTCATTTTTATGGTGCAATGTTAAATAATTCAGTTAATATCCTTGTGTGCAGTTAACATGTATAATACTGTATAAATGCGATAGATGTCAGAAGAGCTGAAACAAATCTACAGCACAGATTCCTACCCGGTGTTGTCAATAAAGGGTTAAATAACATCTTTTGATGCAAAAGATATCCCCCCCCCCAAAAAAGATAATATCCCATGTGGACTAAGGAAGTTCGTGACCTGTCCTTTCAGGAAGGTCACTACATTACAGAATATAAAACATTTGAACTGTGTTTCTTTACTTTCTTTTTAAAGTAAAAGATTGGGCACTGAGACAGACCTACCCTGGGCTAAACAGAATCGTCAGGCTGGGAGAAATGCCAGGCTATCGCACCCTGTCAGATTCCACTGTAGAGCTGAGGCACACACTGCAGAATCCCTGTCTGGAGCGCCTCTCTCCACTATACTCACCCCCTGAAGGGAGCGGTTCACGAGCCATGGGCTGCCATGACAACGACGGCTTGCTTTTGTGGAGGAAGCAAGATCTTTTCTGATGAAGGTGCCACCGATGGTTTTAAATTGCTGTTCTTTTCAAGCTCTCGTGCAGCTCGGCATATTTATTTACGAAACCCGTCCTTGTAAAGCACCACAGGGTTCATTTAGCGTGCTTTGTTGGTTTGAAGATACTGGCAGCAGCCCATGAATAATGAGAAGCAGGTGTTCTTGTATAGCAGCTCTGCCTGCAGTTACTTGAATCCCAGATAAAGGTCCAAAGGGAGAGCTAGTCAGAGGAACGATACTTTTGACAGATTAGTCTTAATGATGAGCTGGTCATTACTGTACCAACAAGACTACATAACCGCAGGAATAGCCAATTCATTTGGAGACAGGCAGGTAACACTGCACATTAATGGGCTTACACACTGGTACGTTTAGATAGAAAACATGTCAAACGAAATGATCAGGTCCTACAGTTATGCTACAGTAAACCGTTCTTCTGCGGAGTGATGAGATCTGACAGGAAGCAAGGCGATTGATCATTTCTCCCAGCTCTTCATTACAAATAAACCTTCTGCATAATCTCTGCAAAACCAGCTGCTTTTTCTGTTTTAAAGGCATCATTAGATTTCAAACAGTCTAGAGTCGGTATACATAAAAAAAAACAAAAAACAAAAAACCCATCAATTAATGATCTTGAGGATATAAATAAAGTAAAAGAGGCGTCACATTATATGAGAAGAATAGAGCTAAAAGCTAAAAAAAACTACATTCATAAAAAGTGCATTTCTGACAAAATAAATGCTAGGATTTGGCATGTCTGAACCCCTGTGAGAGTCTTTTCTCCCTGCTGCAGTAACAGATAGCATTTGGTAAAGTATAAAAATACTGGAGTGGATATTTAAAGCAATCATTATAATCCTCTCAGTAAGGACACTTTTCTTTGGTATGCTTCGGAAGCAGAATCCCTTTTTAAACCCCGAGGGCGCCGGGCACAGCACTGTGGCAGTAGAGCTGTGTGGCTCCAGTGAGGAAATACTCTTTGGTAAAGGCTTGAAGACTCTCCTGAGCTGCTGCACGGGAGGACGGTGAAGGCAGGAACAAGATCAGACGGATTGGCACAAGTACAAATACTCCAGTGGATCCTGGGCTCTGCAGATCTGTCATCAGCAACACAGAGTCTTTGGACAAGAAATCTGACAGCCTGCAGTCACCTCTTCTGGATTGCACTGGTAGTGCGAGCACTGAACTCTGTTTTTAGAGACACACACACACTTAGTTTCTTTGCAGCACCCCTGCTGGTGATGGATTGCTCCCTTCTCTCCATGGGATGAAGAAGCTGGTAACGCTGTAGCTCCGCGGTCCGCCCCCAGTCCATCTGCCTGGAGAGGGGGTGGGGGGCCAGCTCAGAACACGGTCTGAGAGATGGGGTGTCTCAGCAGCTCCTCTGCGGACGGCCGGTGCTTCGCCTCCACGAAGATGCGCTTCAGGAAGTCCCGGCAGTGGTCCGAGATGTGCGAGGGGAGCTGGGGGTTGGTTGGCTGGGTGGCGATCTTGAAAATGGCTGCCATGGCTTCAAACTCCGCCCACGGTGGCTTCTCCGTCAGCATCTCCACCACTGTGCAGCCCAGGCTCCTACCAGCAGAAACAACACAGGGTCAGCACAAGACACCAGGGACATCGCTTTCCAGCTTATTATTAGAACTGCATTTTCAAAATAGCATTTGAGGAAAAGGCCCATCATTTGTTGGAAAGGAACAAGGCAAAATCACTTTTGCCTTCTAGGGTAAATTAGAACACACAAAGAAATGGTTTATTTTAAGACATCAGGAATGATTTCATGGAAACTTTTTTTTTCCACCCCCGAGCACTAATAAACCAGCCAGTGTGCTGGATGGAGTGACACTGGGCTGGTGCCGCTGCAGAGTCCTGGCACGGCTCTCCTGCCTTCACTGTGCCAGGGCGCTCATGTCATTCATGCAGCACGTGCACTAGGACAATTACAACCCCAAAAACAGCTGCCGGGCAACAGATTCTGGCTTTCATCCAATCACCTCCTCTCCTGATGGATCCTAGCCAATCAGATTGCATAGGGGGCTGAGCTGTAACTGGACGGAGGTCTTACCACACGTCAGCCTTCCTGCCGTAGCCCTCCCCGCTGATCACCTCTGGACTCATCCAGTAAGGGGTGCCGGTGACCGAGCGGATCCCCGTCCCAGACATGCAGATGGTCTGCAGGCGCTTGCTGGCGCCGAAATCCCCCAGCTTCACGTTCCCCGCAGAGTCACGCAGAATATTGGCTCCTTAAAAGAACCAAACAAACAAAGAAATTAATCAAACCATCCTGCAGCTTTACAATATATATATATAAATATATTTTGTGTTTCTCTAGAATGTGTTCGACTCTGCTTTCTTGATGTTAGAGCCAGGATTCTTTCCTGCTCGAGGTTTTTAAATGCATTTTTATTTTTTAACTCATATCAGCTCCAGCGATATTATCCCCCCCCCCCGCTTCTGGTGGCTCTTTGCTTGCATTTCATACATTCATTTGAACTGTGCAGATCTCTCAAAGACAAGTGCTTTAGATGAGAAGCTGCTAGAACGTTATATTAAAAATGTCAGTATATCCTGAATAATGTAAAAAACAAGCGAAGAATCAAAAGATAAATCAGCACAATAAGGAGTGAAGTGGTCTGCTAGAACAGGGACTGGATCTAACTTCATGAAATACGAGTTAATCACAGCGGATTATGTTCTAATCTAACATTATGGATACAGCAGTGAGAGAGGGGGAGCTGACCCTGATATGCATTACAAGCATGACACCACGACCATCTGACTCCCTAGAACTTGTGCCAGAGAATAATCATGCTGATGCACATCACAGTAGGATTAGCAGGAGGTACTTGTCTGTGTATAAATGGCTCAATTATACCTAAGGCTTCTGTTTTTCAGGTTTCTATTCATTTCATATTTCGGTGCTTATTTTTAGCTATTTTCGAGTTTTATGTAATTTTTTTTTTCTTTTTTCGGGGCTTTCTCTTTTTATATACTGTTTTTGTGTGGAGGTATTTTTTTACATTTCGCCACAATTTGCAATTCTGTTTTAAATCCTCCGTATCTTAACTGTAATACAGCTTTAAATCCTGCTAACAACCCTGCATTGCTAATTGTAATCTCGTTTTAAATCTCGCTAGCAGAGTCTCCAATAAAAATGTAGAGGCTGTGTGGTCCAGTGGTTAAAGAAAAGGTCCCTGGATCAAATCGCGGCTCACTCACTGACTCACTGTGTGTGACCCTGAGCAAGTCACTGAACCTCCCTGTGCTCCGTCTCTCGGGTGAGACGTAGTTGTAAGTGACTCTGCAGCTGATGCATAGTTCACACAACCTAGTCTCTGTAAGTCGCTTTGGATAAAGACGTCTGCTAAATAAACAAATAATAATAAAAATAATCAAATGTGCTGTCACTCAGTAGTTGGGGCGGGTTTAAAGTATTCAGAACGAATCAATGATAGATACGAGTCTGGAAGGCGGGACATTGCCCAGCAGCACTGGGAAAGGTAGTTTTTTCATTTTTTTTTTGTATTTGGGATGTTTTATCAGTTAAAACCGAAAAGCCCTAATTAAAACCCACATGCGATAATAACATGAGCTAACAGACCCTGCAGAAACAATGAACCAGGTACCATGTCCCAGCCTCTAACAGATCTGCTGAGGATTCAGGATCACTGTGTGGTTTGGAAACGCTGCGGAGTGGAGATCCAGTTTCACAGCTGTCAGCCCTTCCACAATCCCTTCACTTGCACCCACGCAGTGTAACAGCAAAACAGAACACCCATTAGCAGCCGCTTCCTTCTATAATAATCAATAATCTGAAGGCTGAGACTTCAGAGTGCAGCATTAGCAATGAGCCTGAGCACAGGGCAGCACTGTGGAGAGGGGTGGGGGAGAGGGAGGGAAGGGGGAGAGGGGAGAGGGAGAGGGAGAGGAGAGGGGAAGGGGGAGAGGGGAGGGGAGGGGGGAGGGGAGAGGGGAGAGCGGAGGGGGGGGAGAGGAGAGGGGAGGGGGAGAGGGGAGAGGGAGAGGGGAGGGGAGAGGGGGGGATTCTCAAAGCTATTCATTCCAAGTCATCATTAGCACCAGTAATACCCAATAAAGTCAGCGAGCCAGAGTGAAGCAATCCAGACACTGAGTAATTCAGGGTAAGCTGACGTTCAGTCGTGCGCCTCTCTCTGGCACAGACTGTGCTGAATTGTGAAGGGGACTGTGGTACAGAAGAAGTGACCACTGACACAGCAAGCAGCAGTACTGTAGCTCCAAGCCTGAACGTAGCATTACTGGCCCTTTCCAATCCTATCTCATAGCTTAGAAACCAGCTTTTCTCTCTTGCAAGCCTCAAACCACAAGTGTTTGGATGCATGACTGTGTTTCCAACTCATTCCTATAAAAGCAGCTACAGGACTGTCATTAAAAGCTACTTCTGGAAGGAATGCCTGTGCCTGTACTTGCATAATCAGAGCCTTGGGTCTGAATAGCAGCCCCAGTATCTCCTGCACAGTTAAATGCCTCTCAGCAGGAATGCGTTGCAAGCCTGACATGAACGCAGTCAGCAGTCGTGTCCCACACTGAAGCTCTTTACCCTGTGTGTGTCTGTGCTCGTGTCACAGAGGAAGTCAAGCCTTCCTCTGAGCCGGGCTGAGGGGCTGCCCAGGAGACGGGTGTTCCTGTTACATATTTATGACATTCTGTCTGGACTCGGCTGAATGCCGCGTCTGTGGGCCTGCACTTTGACCCCGTCTTCCTCCCGCTCAGCCCTGTGCTCTCAGTTTAACCCTTCCGTGTCCATGTCGAAGCGCGCTAGCTACACCCGTTCATAAAAGCAGCTACACAAAACATGTGAGTGTTACGAGAAGTCCGAGGGCTCACCTTTGATATCTCGGTGCACGATCATGTTGCTGTGCAGGTAGGACATGCCCTCCAGGATCTGCCGTGTGTACTTCCGGGTCACGTTCTCCGTAAGCGCTCCGTATGCCTTCAGCTGATCCTTCACAGAGCCCTGCACACAGGAGAGCTTCAATCAGCATTAGCAGTAATGGCTCTGCGTTACACAACATTGGTTTATTATTATTATTATTATTATTATTATTATTATTATTTATTTCTTAGCAGACGCCCTTATCCAGGGCGACTTACAATCGCAAGCAAATACATTCAAGTGTTACAATACAAGTAATACAATAAGAGCAAGAAATACAATAATTTTTGTTCAAGTGTGACAAACCACAATTCAATAATACAGCAGATAATAGTGATAGTTACATCAGGATATGATTAAATAGTGATAGTTACATCAGGATATGATTAAGTACAAAATACTACAGGTTAAATACTTGGCAGATTACAATATTCTGAAGTACAGGATTAAATGCAGTAAAATAGGGGGCAGATAAGAGCAAAATAAAGCACATTTAAATGAAGGGTGATAGTGTCCCAGGATACAACAGAGGAGTTCTACAGGTGCTGTTTGAAGAGGTGAGTCTTAAGGAGGCGCCGGAATGTGGTCAGGGACTGGGCAGTTTACACAACACTGCCTGTTGATCTACACAGCCTCAGTTCCCCAGTGTCTGAAACCGTAGCCATCATAAAACTGTATGTCATGCTTGTCACTGTGAAGCTCGTGCTCCTTTTCAGGACACTTCCACCAGCACAGACCTCAAGGGCCATTTCCCCCCTTTCCTAAACTGGTAAAGCATTTCGACATTTCCTTCCTGTGCAATGTGCTGAATCACTGACTGGTTTAGTTTCAATTCGTCTTACCTAAAGTCTCCCTGTCTAACCAAACAGCTTTCAAAACAATTGTTATTTTCAGTCTAGTAAAAATAGTGACACACCCCAATGAAATGTGGAGTGCCTCGTTGATAAACCTAGCTAAACATTATTTACTATTATTAATTTCTTAGCAGACGCCCTTATGCAGGGCGACTTACAATTGTTACAAGATATCACATTATTTTTACATACAATTCCCCATTTATACAGTTGGGTTTTTACTGGAGCAATCTAGGTAAAGTACCTTGCTCAAGGGTACAGCAGCAGTGTCCCCCACCTGGGATTGAACCCACGACCCTCCGGTCAAGAGTCCAGAGCCCTAACCACTACTCCACGCTGCCACGAGTTGTCTTTATGAAAACATTTCTAAAACTCTTCCTAACAAGTCTTTGCACACAGCGGCTAGACGGCTAGAATGGGATCAGAAAAGTTTTCACTTGCTTTTGTAGCTCATGATGTAGCCATCATCGATCCAGCCTCCACTCTGAACGGACTGACTGTCAAAAGCAGGGATTTCTCATGGAATGAAGTGCTTAATGTTGCACAACAGCAGCAGGTTCTCACCCTGAGCCGCTGTGCTGCTGAGCTCTGGCAGCAGTATGAACAGAGGTTGATAGAGTTGAAGAAAGGAAACTATTTGGTGAGTGAGGTAGCAGGCTTGGCAGAGCTGTACGCACCCCGGGCATGTACTCCATGAAGATGGTGAGCGTCTTATCCGCCTTGTCCCTCAGGCAGCCGTAGTACTGCACTATCCGCTCGTGATGGAGGTTCTTCAGTAACTGGATCTCACACTCCAGCGCACTCACCTCCTACCCAGCCAGGACACAAAGGAGGCCAACGTTACCAGGGAGGAACAGGCTGGGTCACAGCCAATCACATCTCACCCAATCACATCTTACCCAATCAATACCCTGCCCTACTCACTCACTGAGCCACACCCAATCACATCTCACCCAATCACATCTCACCCAATTAATACCCTGCCCTACTCACACACTGAGCCACACCCAATCACATCTCACCCAATTAATACCCTGCCCTACTCATTCACTGAGCCACACCCAATCACATCTCAACCAATCACATCTCACCCAATCACATCTCACCCAATCAATACCCTGCCCTACTCACTCACTGAGCCACACCCAATCACATCTCACCCAATCAATACCCTGCCCTCCTCAGTCACTGAGCCACAGCACCCAGCTCCATACCCTACCCTGTACCACATACCCCTCCACACTACTCACAGTGCTATCACGTTTCTATTACAACCCCCTCCACACTACTCACAGTGCTATCATGTTTCTATTACAACCCCCTCCACACTACTCACAGTGCTATCACATTTCTATTACAACCCCCTCCACACTACTCACAGTGCTATCACATTTCTATTACAACCCCCTCCACACTACTCACAGTGCTATCACATTTCTATTACAACCCCTCCACACTACTCACAGTGCTATCACATTTCTATTACAACCCCCTCCACACTACTCACAGTGCTATCACATTTCTATTACAACCCCTCCACACTACTCACAGTGCTATCACATTTCTATTACAACCCCTCCACACTACTCACAGTGCTATCACGTTTCTATTACAACCCCCTCCACACTACTCACAGTGCTATCACATTTCTATTACAACCCCCTCCACACTACTCACAGTGCTATCACGTTTCTATTACAACCCCCTCCACACTACTCACAGTGCTATCACGTTTCTATTACAACCCCCTCCACACTACTCACAGTGCTATCACATTTCTATTACAACCCCTCCACACTACTCACAGTGCTATCACATTTCTATTACAACCCCTCCACACTACTCACAGTGCTATCACGTTTCTATTACAACCCCTCCACACTACTCACAGTGCTATCACATTTCTATTACAACCCCTCCACACTACTCACAGTGCTATCACGTTTCTATTACAACCCCCTCCACACTACTCACAGTGCTATCACATTTCTATTACAACCCCCTCCACACTACTCACAGTGCTATCACGTTTCTATTACAACCCTCTCCACACTACTCACAGTGCTATCACGTTTCTATTACAACCCCCTCCACACTACTCACAGTGCTATCACGTTTCTATTACAACCCCCTCCACACTACTCACAGTGCTATCACGTTTCTGTTTTTGTTTTTTAAAAGGCAGAGATTCATTCCCTTCTCAACACACACACACACACACACACACACACACACACACACACATATTTAGTTCTTAAAAACCTGTTTTACAAAGTGGGGTTATTGAGTTACTATCTTTGTGGGGACATTTTCTCAAATTTTGTCCACACATTGATAGTAATAGCTGCACACACACACACACACACACACACACTTTCCTATGCCAGGAAGTGACAGGATTCATTTTCTCAGTTGTAGACAGGAAGCAGCTTTCAAGCTCCTCTAAACTCTGGCCAGAACATAAGTCTTTGTTGACATCACTGTGCAATCTGCAGCTCAGGTCAGGCTTGTCTCTGCAACTTTTTTTATATACACAATAAACACAAGAAAGCTAGCCACAAACGACACCATTTAAAAAAAAATAACTTACAAAAAATGGTCATCGATTTACAAACTTGACCCTTCAATCTAGTCTTCAGAGTCCATCCAGTTCTGAATATATATATTAATACAGTAATTTAAATCTTATATTATCATATCATCTGGATCTCTGGGTATTTATTCTGATTTTTCTCATTATTCTAACCCTTCCTGTATAACACAGAGAGGATAGAGTTCTAAACGGGTAACACAAATATAATCGAGAGCGAGGGCCGAAGTCTCACTGCTCATGGAGTTACCCGCAGAGAACCACTGTGTTCATTTACTTATGATGAAAGCTTAAATGCAGTCATTTATTTTAGTTTGATTGTTGCCGTTGCTGTGGGGAGCTCTGAATTCACAGCTTGGAGAAGCTGCTATTGTGATGTCGCAGAGCTACAAGCGGGACACTTGAAATACATGAATGATAAACCCACTTGGGAACCCACACGCACTGCACCAGGCTCTCACTAGGAGGCAGAAGTGAGCTACATGGTTATCTTTCGTTGAGTCACAAAGTGTAGCAATCCAGGACATGCCCCCCCCCACCTCCCCCCGACTCTCACCTTGCTGGTCTCGGGGCTCTCCGGGTCGAACTGGACCTGCTTGGCGGCGAGCTCACGGCCCGTGTCCACATCGTAGCACAGGTAGACGCGCCCAAAGGCTCCCTGTCCCAGCAGCTTCCCTCTCCGCCAGTTCACTGGGGCACTGGGAGCTGTGAGAGGCCCACACACAGCAGGGTTAACGCTGAATCAGACGCATGCACTGGAATTTTGTGACTGGTTGATTTCTCACACAATAATACAGGTTTAACTTTGCTAAGCAGTGGTTCAGCCCCCTCCCTCACTTACACTTGGTGGGGACGTTCCTCTCCTGCACAGTCAGAGTGTTCTCGCTGTCTGCGCTGCGCAGGCGCCCTCTGCTGTCCAGGTACTGCACTGCCAGCCCCAGGTTCTCTCCGTTAGTGCTGAGCGAGCGGCTGGACGGGACGAGAGTGAAGAGGTTCCCCCTGCGGTCCGAGGGCGGATCCAGAGGGAACAGGGAGAGAGAGAGAGAGAGAGGAGAGAGAGAGCCTGAGAGAGAGAGAGAGAGGGAGAGAGAGAGAGAGACACACAGGGAGAGAGGGAGAGAGAGGGAGAGAGACACAGGGAGGGAGAGACAGAGAGACACACATACATTAATATCTCAACGACATACAATAATGATCCCCTATTGGGATATAGTGGATAAAGTCATTTTCATTACATTATTTATTGCTATTTTTTATTCTATATTAGACAGCAACCAGACAAGGCTCTCCTATTGTTTTATATGGAGGTCAGATGTTCTGTTTATACTTAAATAAAGCATGGCTCACAGCTGACTCTTGAGAGAGGACTGCTTGAGCCCTGCTCTCAAAAACTCCTTCAGGGGACTGCAATCATTATTAGACAAAACAACACACACTGCAGCGTGACCTGAATGACCCAGGCACCGCAGAGACAGTACGTTCACGACCGCCCGATCCAAGTGCCTCCATTATCCAGACTATAAACTCCTCTCTGAGGTTTTACTGCCAGTGTGCACTCAGTTCAGCTCACTCTAAAAGCAGGATTTACTGGAATCTAAAAACAAACAAACCACAGGAATTCTTTAACATGTACTGCCATGCTTGTTTCAATGCAGTAACTGTGCAGCTGAACTGCAGGTAAGCGCAGCACTTCCTAGTGGCCGATCTTGGTAATGACTAATCGCTTTGCACCCACCATCATTGTAATCCTTGTGCTGCATGGACACGTGGTATCGCCGTGGATACGTGCCCCCTTTCCCGGCTTTGTCGTAGACCTGGTTCTCCCGATCTGCAGACAATAAGAGTCACTTCATCAATGCGTATAAACAGAGCCGGGTTTTGCTATCAGCACCAGACTAGTTATCATGTGCATTGAAACTCATTCCCTTTCCTGGATTTGGCTGCTTGTGACTCTTTTTCTGCTCCTGTATCCTTTCCTATATTTTGATTACCTGATTGATTTGATTAACTTCTGTTTAATGACCGAGTGCCCTGATTCATGCAGCTCACATCAAGGGAACAGTCAAAGCTCGGACTCAGACTGCAGCATCGCGCGGCTTACCTGAGAACTCCTGTCTGTTATCAGGATAGCTCTGCGCTCTCGACATCCGGGATTTCCGAAGGGAAGGGCTGCAACACACCGAACAACCAGTAAGTGACAGAAACAGCATCCGCCCCCGAGCACAGCATGGTGACCGCCCCATGTTTAATAAGTGAGGGAGCGGGAGGGACTGGGGGCAGGGGGTGAGGGACTGGGGGCAGGGGGTGAGGGACTGCGAGTGAGGGACTGGGGGCAGGGGTGAGGGACTGGGTGTGGGGGTGAGGGACTGGGAGCAGGGGTGAGGGACTGGGAGGGGGTGAGGGACTGGGAATAGGGGGTGAGGGACTGGGAGCAGGGGGTGAGGGACTGGGAGCAGGGGGTGAGGGACTGGGAGCAGGGGTGAGGGACTGGGAGCGGGGGTGAGGGACTGGGAATAGGGGGTGAGGGACTGGGGCAGGGGGTGAGGGACAGGGAGCAGGGGTGAGGGACTGGGAGCAGGGGTGAGGGACTGGGAGCGGGGGGTGAGGGACTAGGGGTGAGGGACTGGGAGGGGTGAGGGACTGGGAGCAGGGGTGAGGGACTGGGTGTGGGGGTGAGGGACTGGGAGCAGGGGGTGAGGGACAGGGAGCAGGGGGTGAGGGACTGGGAGCAGGGGGTGAGGGACTGGGAGCAGGGGGTGAGGGACAGGGAGCAGGGGGTGAGGGACTGGGAGCAGGGGTGAGGGACTGGGAGCGGGGTGAGGGACTGGGAGCAGGGGTGAGGGACTGGGAGCAGGGGTGAGGGAGGGAGCAGGGGTGAGGGACTGGGAGCAGGGGTGAGGGACAGGGAGCAGGGGTGAGGGACTGGGTGTGGGGGTGAGGGACAGGGAGCAGGGGGTGAGGGACAGGGAGCAGGGGTGAGGGACTGGGTGTGGGGGTGAGGGACTGTGGTATCTTTATAACCACACCTCCTCACAAAAAAAGAACTCTGTGTAATTCACTGTGAAGTGGAGGGTTAAATTAAACTGGAAGTAAGTGTTGAAACTCTGACATTGGGTCCAAATTCTGGAGCGTCAACATTAAAATCCTGTGAAGCAGCATTGCTTTCTGAGACCCTGGCAGTGTTTGATTCCAGCAGACAGCCGTGTGCTTGTGCTTCTCCCACTGGATATAATCTCACGGGTTAAGAAAACCTTTGCTTTTAATTTGGTTTAGAAGCTGCACTAAGAGCAGATGTTTCAGTTTATGAGACTGCAGAAATTAGAACAAGAAAAAAATGAACAAAACATTTTGTGAAAGCTTTTTTTTTTTTATGAAACTTGGGTTTTACTTCAAAGGCAGAAAACTAGCAACGGAAAAGAAATCCCATTGCAGGATGCAAGAGCTGCTGAAACACATGGGCAGGTTTAAAACAACTGTCTAAACAAAACTTTCAACACAAGGGTAGCCAATTATTTAAACCCCGTTTTCCTCCCCAGTTTACACCCCCTCACTGCAGCACCTCCCCCCAGCAGCTCAGGAGAAATGCAACGACCAAGGAGCTTCAGAGTGGAATGCACTTTCACATGACGAGTGTTTAACACTAGAAGGACCGGAGATACACTCAAACCTAGAAGCTCCGCAGCAGTCTTTCGGACGGCTGTATTCAAAACACTGCACGTCACAACTGAACAACCGAAGCACATTAAATATTTTATATATATATATATGAACATTTATTTTACAAATCAAAACAAGAAAATGTAAATAAATAAACATCTGAACAGACGATCGGTTTACAACATACATAACTGAAACGATAGCAACACATTTTCTAACTTTTCAACGGAAATCGGTTTATTATCAGATGCACAAAAGCAACTGAACAACTAAATAAACTTACAAGAAAACATTTTACAGAAGCGCACAGCACAACAAGTTATGAAAAAAAGCCTAGTTTTTTTTTCGACAAAAGGGTATTCCTTTACCTTGAGTCTAAGGCTGTTCACAATCAACACAGATAATGTGCTTCTCCACGTCATCTTTCTGCACAGGGCACAGCTGTTCGAAGTTTTATTTTTACTGCACTTGCCAACCTGGCGTTGGCGTCTCTTGCGGCTGTCAGCGGGGTTGCCAGCTTCAGCTGTGGGTACACGCTTGGCAGTCTCCCTCTGTTCCAAATGCTTCTTGCGAAGTTCCTGTGCTAACTATAAAATATATTCTCTCCTTGGTAAATTCTTCTCCTTGCATTCTTTGTAAAGTACCCAGGAGTTGATGGCTGCTAGGTCCAATACATTGTAAAACGCCTGAACAGGCCTCTGTCGGGAGCCAGCTTTCACAGAATACTTCCATGCCATCTGATCCAAAACATCAACTCCACATTTTGTTGCGCTGTAAAACTCCACGGTCTCTGGTATCTTTTTTTCACTTGTCCCGATGCTAACTGACTGACCAAAAAAGCGCAGCTGGCAAGCAGGCTGATTGAAAACAATAGACTGTCAGTGATTCACTCAGGCAGAGAGTAGAGACTAATCTAATTACAGCTAAGCACATGCGGACTGGTAAATAAAAATAATAAAGTAGAATACCGTTCTGTATCATCACAATACAGTTGTTTTCTGTGTGGCCATCAATGTGACTGCTCCCGGGGCTTTTAGGTACAATGTAATATATCTCCTTTATTTCTGCACACCCGCGTTTCTTTCTTTGTGAGAATATTTAATACATATGGACAGAAAGGTACATGATTATTATTATTTGTTTATTTAGCAGTGGACGCATTTTAAATCCAAAAAAGGCAAAATGACCTTACAGAGACAAGGGTGTGAACCATGCATCAGCTGCAGAGTCACTTGAACAAACACATTACATTCAGAACAAACATGGAGCACAAGGAGGTTAAGTGACTTTACAATTCAAAGGGTCACTCTTTCAAATGAGTCAGTGGCTTGTTAGGATTAGAAACAGATTTTTGCAGGACCAAATGCTTTAACAAGCCCTTGGCTTTAACCACAAAAAATACACAGTTCCAAAACATTTGCACTGATGAGTCCCATATGTGAAAACTGCCTAGAGAAAATTACATTGAAAACCAAAACCGCCAAAATGACCACCGCGGGGCTTCTAATGTTACCATTGATCTTCTGGAAGTTAAGTCAGGTTGAACAAACACATGCTTCAGTTCTTCAGAACTGGAATAACAAGACACAGCTTAAACTGACCACAATTCAAAGGGTCAAATATCAAACTCTTTCAAAGTGGGTTGAAGCAACTGACTTGTTTTGATTAGAAACAGATTTTTTGCAGCTCACAAATGCTTTTAACAACTTGGCTAGCACTGCAACAAAATCAAACCTGCAGCCAGTTGCACAAAGCATACCTTTGCACTGATGAGCACTTATAAAGCCACTGCCCTGAAGCATACTGACCCTCACTGCTGGCTTTGTTGAACAGGCCCCCCCCCACCTGACCCCGGCTGATCCTGAGAGCTCACCTGTCTGCAGTTCTGTCCAGCGATGTGCAGCTTCCAGACACAGAGTTCTCTGCACTGCTCAGAGGGTCCAACATCTGAAGCAACAAGACACAGCTTAGCACACTGACCACTCACTGCAGGGTCAAATATCAAACCTGCAGCCACAGCCCAGATCACACTGACCACTCACTGCAGGGTCAAATATCAAACCTGCAGCCACAGCCCAGAAGCATACTGACCACTCACTGCAGGGTCAAATATCAAACCTGCAGCCACTGCCCAGAAGCACACTGACCACTCACTGCAGGGTCAAATATCAAACCTGCAGCCACAGCCCAGAAGCATACTGACCACTCACTGCAGGGTCAAATATCAAACCTGCAGCCACTGCCCAGATCACAATGACCACTCACTGCAGGGTCAATATCAAACCTGCAGGACTGTTGGATTTGTGTTTGCAAAAGCTCACAGCATGCTTCGAGTTGCAATGAATGCGGCTCTACAGAAATCGAGCTCTAGGGGTGTGTCGTTTTTCTTGTCCAATGAACGGCCACAAAGCCAAAGTGAAGTGATCATTAGAGCTGCTTCCCTTCAAATAAAATACACAACAATGGATTTGTAAGCACTAAGTTCAGCTCAAAATAAACTGGAAATCACTTGTAAATTCTGAAATAATTTTTTGTGACTAACGTCCCAGTACGGCCTCAAACCTAGAATTCTGATCTTATAAGATAAGCAAGACTGGACCCTAAGATATAGCCTTCATTAACAGAACCAGAATTCATGCATCCCGGGTCAGCGTGAATACTTGTACTGAGGGGACGTCTATACAAGTTTCACTACAACTGAACGACTCAACATCTGCCTAACAAGCTGCATGTTCAATTAGACTTCATTTCAATGTGATCTGATTTCATTTGTTTATATAGCGCCTTTTATACTATAGTTAAAACAGAAAGAAGTGCAGAGTATCAAGAACCGTAAAAATGACAAAATAACAACAATAATAATAATAATAATAATGATAATAATATAATCAATAAATAATAACAAAATAAAATAAGAACAATAGAAGAGAACAGGAAATTAATAACAATGATAAATAAAACACAAAATTACAAAAATTAAGCAAATAAAATAGATAGGGGGGGCTAAGATACGTTTTGGGGAGACTCCAGCCCCCCCAAGCCCCACCTTGCTACCGCCCCGATACTGACTGAACGTGCTGCTGGTCATCTCAAAGCTTCAGTGTCAGTCAGACTGAAACAACAAAGCTGTCAGATCAGAGGGGTGTAGAGGACTTGAGGGATAAACATTTAGAACAAACAGAAAAGGCTTCTTCTCCTTTATACATTGAAATGATTAACCCACTGGTTTGATCTCACTTTAAAGACACCTTCTCACCTAAATCTATCAAACTTATCAGAATCATTGGCTTTTTGCATTAATATTTACCAATCAATCACAAAACACGAGCCAGTATTCACAGCTCACATGTTTGGTGATGTTTTAAGAATATAGCTAAAGGGAATTCTCTATTGAAATGATTCAGTTTAGCATTTTAGACTAAAATACGACGGCTCTTTGAATACCAAAGTAACTAACTCTCTTTAGAAATCCTAAAGAAACAGTAAACTGAAGGGCAGACATTGCCGCTGTCACTCACACACTGGTCGTGGCTCTCTGGAATGAACTCGCCCTCACTGTTGATGCTGGTGTAGGAGCCCTGCCGGGCGATGCGCTGCTGTCTCTCTGGGACATAGCCAGGAGGGGGCGAGCTGCGGCCCGTGTTCTGAGAACCTGCAGGGGCACAGAGACCGAAAATCAGGGGGAGATACTGGGAGAGACACAGGGAGAGACACAGAGAGAGATACAGAGAGATACGGGAGAGATATATTCCCCAATTTAAAAACCAAATGGCAGATTTTAACCTCCTCTCCAATTCGAGTAAAATCCCCTTCCTTCTGGGAGAGGAGGAGCGAACTGCAAATCTAGCAGCACAATATGTGTCTGCCTGCCACAACCTGAGGAACAGTGTGTAGACACCCTGCATACACGACCATGGGTTACTGTTGATGAAAAAGGAGGGGGAGAGGGAGGGATGTAGTTATATTGTTCAAAGGGAAGGGAACAATGTTTTTTTGTGTTTGTAATGTTCTGTAATTGTATTTCTGTTTTATTACTTCTGTTTTGTATTATAAAGCTTTGGCAATACCTGAGCGCTCTCGTCATGCCAATAAAGCATTTTGAATTTGAAAGAGAGAGATACAGGGAGAGAGATAGGGAGGGAGAGAGAGAGATAGGAGAGAGAGATAGAGATCCAGGGAGAGAGAGAGAGAGAGAGAGAGAGATAGAGAGAGATATAGGGAGAGAGATAGAGAGAGATATAGGGAGGGAGATAGAGAGAGATACAGGGAGAGACACAGAGAGAGATACAGGGAGAGAGATAGAGATACAGGGAGCGAGATAGAGTCCCCTATGCCAGCTGGCTTTGAAGCTAATCACACTGTCCCCCTCCAATACTAACTCCAACCAGCTTCAGGTCAGCACTGCTTACCAGCCCCCAATCAGAGTAAACCAAATTATAAAACAAACCAAAAATTCCTATCTGGAACACTGGGACACAGAAATAAAATCCCAAAATAAACGTGATTGCTATCGGGCCCTAAAAAGAAACTACAGCCTAGCAGAGTATCTCTCCACTGTCAGAGATACGAAGCAGAGACAGATCCTGACCAAGTACAGGCTCAGTGACCACAGCCTGGCTATAGAGACAGGCAGACACAGGCAGACCTGGCTGCCCAAAGAAGATCGGCTCTGTGGTCACTGCGAGACAGGAGAGGTTGAAACTGAGATGCACTTTCTCCTACACTGTATAAAATACAGCCATATCAGAGAGTCAATGGCAGACTCAGAGAAACTTGCTGTCCTCCTAGGGGAGGGACACACAGCTCCACTGGCTGCCAAATATGTAGCCACCTGCCACAACCTGAGGGGCACGGGCAGTGACACGGCACAATTTAACAATTTAATAGTTTCAATATTATTATTTCAATATTTATTTCAATTTCTGTATTATTATTATTTATCTTCTATTTTATTTATTATTATTTTGTTACCATGGTCCCTTGTTTGTATATATATGCATCTGTTCATAATATGTATGTAATTGCTTTGGCAACACTGTGGAAAATAAGTCATGCCAATAAAGCACTTTGAATTGAATTGAAATTGAGAGAGAGAGAGAGATACAGGGAGAGAGATAGAGAGATACAGGAAGACTGTTGCTGAGAGACACTGACTGGGAGACTTGGAGAGAGACACAGGAAGAAACTGGGAGACAGAACATCTCGTTTTCTGGAAATTAGGTCATTTTAGGGTTTGTAAGGGTTGAAGAATTGAATTCAATGTTTCAAGGCAAGGGGAATTTCACTCCTCCTACACGTTTTTGAAGTTTTGCCATGGGATATTTGAACAGAATGAAATTAAATGTATGCCAGCTACATCAACATTACGAGAATAAGTTACAATCACTAAATAAATAAAGAATAGGCCACTGATGTGGTTGATATTGATTGATATTAACCAGCATTAGTTTTTATTGGAATGAAACCCAATATAAATCAGAACACACACATATATATATATATATATATATATCTTTAACCCTTGAATCTGCTGTGACCATTCCTTCTTCTCCCTGTTGCCTTCTCAAACACACTCACAATTGTTTCATGTTTGTGTCCAGTGTCCAGTGTCCTCTACTGGTCAGCTGGAAGAATGTTACAAAGGGACTTTGCTGCCTGCCACTGCCCCTGTTTTGGCGATGGCTCAGTTTGATCACCAGTAGCTGAAATGGAGGCGTTCTCTGAACAGGGCATGTGGCTGGCAGCCGTGAGATGATCAGCATTCCCCCGGTCAATCAGTGTGCAGTCAATGTTATTTCAGTCAGGGGAGTTTTAACTGCACTGTGCCTGGGAGTTATAATTTGCTAGGGCAACCCCATTTATCTACTCAAAGACTCTATGAGAAATGACCCCTCTTAATTCTCTGTGCTCTAATCCTGAATCCTCTCCAACCCTAACAGAGACACCTGGTCTAGACTAAAAAAAAAGATCCTTAATGATCAGCACACTCCTTTCTCTCTTCTGACTTTCCCTTTTTTCCAATACAATGGGCACTGCATGCCGATAGTGCTGCTGTGCGACTGGCTGGGCTCCAGGAGCTGTTGTGGAGAGGGCAGTGTTGCTGGACAGGAAAGGGAAGTGCTGCTACAGCTCTGTATATCAAAGGAAGTGTGTGGAAAAACAAAAGCTTTGCAAGAGAGCTCAGCTTTCCACTCCACTGAAATCCCTTATCTCTGCAAGAGAGGGGGAGAGTGCTGCAGAGCTCAGCTTTTGTTTTTCTGTCATCTGTATGCAGGTGTATGAAATGAACGATCTGAGCTGAGCAAAGAAACATACAATAGGTTACTGACAGCAAGTAGCCCACTACTGAAGTGTTAGAAAATGCAGCCTTTTACAGCCAGTTATTTAGTAAAAATAGTAGTGACCTACAGAAATAATAATACAAAAGGCAGGAAGGATAATTATCAGTCTGTGAGAGTGTGAGTGTGTGTGAGTGTGTGAGAGTGTGAGTGTGGGTGTGTGAGTGTGTGAGAGTATGAGTGTGTGAGAGTGTGTATGAGTGTGTGTGAGTGTGATTCTGTGAGTGTGTGAGAGTGTGAGTGTGAGTCTGTGAGAGTATGTGTGGGAGTGTGAGTGTGTGTGTGAGTGAGTGTGTGTGTGGGAGTGTGTGAGAGTGTGAGTGTGGAGTGTGTGTGGGAGTGTGTGTGTGTGTGTGAGTGTGAGTGTGTGTGAGTGTGAGTGGAGTGTGAGTGTGAGTGTGAGAGTGTGTGGGAGAGTGTGAGTGGGTGTGAGTGAGTGTGAGTGAGTGTGTGTGTGAGTCTGTGAGAGTATGAGTGTGGGAGAGTGTGAGTGTGTGTGAGTGTGTGTGAGTGTGTGTGTGTGTGTGTGGTGTGTGTGTGTGTGTGAGAGAGTGTGAGTCTGTGAGAGTATGAGTGTGTGTGAGTGTGAGTGTGTGTGAGTGTGTGAGTGTGAGTGTGATGAGAGCGATGTGGGAGGTGTGTGTGTGAGTGTGCGATGAGTGTGTGTCACGAGTGTGTGCGAGAAGTCTGTCAGAGTATGAGTGTGTGTGAGTGTGTCAGTGAGTGTGAGTGTGTGTGTGAGTGTGTGTGTGTGTGTGAGTCTGTGAGAGTATGAGTGTGTGTGAGTGTGTCAGTGTGAGATGAGTGTGAGTGCGTGCGAGTGTGTGGTGTGAGTGTGTCCAGTGTGTGTGTGAGGTGTGAGTGTGAGTGTGTGTCAGATCCCGTGTGAGTGTGAGTGTGTGAGTATGAGTGTGATGTGTGTGAGTGTGAGTGTGTGAGTGAGTGTGTGTGTGTGACAGTGTGTGTGTGAGTGTGTGTGAGTGTGTGTGAGTGTGAGTGTGAGTGTGTGAGAGTGTGAGTGTGTGTCAGTGTGTGTGAGTGTGAGTGTGTGTGAGTGTGAGTGTGTGTCAGTGTGTGTGTGTGTGAGTGTGTCAGTGAGTGAGAGTGTGAGTGTGTGTCAGTGTGTGTGAGTGTGAGTGTGTGTGAGTGTGAGTGTGTGTCAGTGTGTGTGTGAGTGTGTGTGAGTGTGAGTGTGTGAGAGTGTGAGTGTGAGTGTGAGTGGACCGCAGGGAGTGGCTGCTGACGGATGGTACTCACTGACTGAGAGGTGGCGGCCCCGGGGCTCAGAGGGCTGGAAGGCTGTGTTCACGTCTCCCACAGACTGGGACGCTTTGATTCGCACCTGCTTGGGAGCAATGGTGTGGGACGGAGACGTGGCCTGTGGGAGAAACAGACAGCACTCTTAAAAGCCAGGTGAGAGTCACAGCACTGAGAGTTAACCTGCCCAGCAGCGCTTTCAACACTTAACACCTCGGCACTAGAACAATCTATCATTAACTTCCTCTCTCACGTCAGAGTTTGGAAAAGGGGCACTCTAGTCGAGATATATAGATACAGTGTTCAGTACAGTTACTGTACTCAAGCTGTATTCAATCCTCACACGCATGGTGGTTGTTAGTATTATTATTATTATTATTATTATGAAGGTAGACCTTCTTCGCTGTGACACTAACTCCATCCTGCTCATATCTGTGTGCATCAGTTTCACTTAAAGCAGATCTCTTGCTACAGCTTTCATTACAACGTGCACGATTGTGTAACACAAGGCTAAGGATTGGCTCTCTTCAGTCTTTATTGCTACTGCATCCCTTTCACACTGGCTTTGTCTAACAGTCTGGTGATGCTAGAATTGCTCAGCCCTTCTGCCAATTAATCAACTCCTGAAGTTAAATCCAGCCTACAATCACTATTCAATGGGACAGTTGGAACCTGTCTAAATAAACATGGAGGTTCATCGCTCAGAGATCAGGGGTGTTTAGGCTACACTTTAAAATGAAAGAGTGATGGAGCCCCCCTCTGAGTCCCTGCTCTGTTTCTTTATGACAAGAGGAGGGCACAATGTGTATCCTGTCTGTCTCTAATTGCAGCAGCTCCACACCCCACCCGGTCCCAGCGTCACCACGGTTCTGCCTCAGCTCAGCTCTCAGTGTAATATCCCATTAGCATGCTGCGGTCTCCTGCAGTCCCTCCTGCCCCAGTGCTGGTGCAGCGCTGGGCTTGTTCTCAGCTGGCTGGCTGGCTGTACTCACGTGGTTCTTCTCCTGGCACAGCAGCAGAATCTTGATGCTCTTCATGTTGGAGCTCCGGTCAAGGAGGTCGATGGCTTTGTCAAGGTCGTCCTGCCCTCGTAGCGGGATGGACAGCTGAGGCAAGAGCAGAGATCAGGACAGGGTGCAAGCAGGGGCTCACAGGACTGACACGCACTTCAATACACTGCGTGGAGACTCAACACAGGCTAGCAGGGGCTCTAGGTTACACCCTGGAAGCGGGGACTTGGACAATTTTTACATTTTAGAATGCACAAATACAGAGCTGATATTTTCATCCTGGGCCTTAGAGAAAATATTCTTACAAAATTGCGGGGGCCCTGCACCTTTTTAAAACTGTTCTTTGGGACACAAAGACTTGTCAGATAATGCTTTTCATAAACCTCCTTCGATGCACTGGGCTTTACTGTGGCTGTTCTAATAAAACATTGTGAAGAAAGCCTTTGAACACTGCAATGCATGTCTTGCACTGGCCTGTACCCCTTGCACTGCCATGCCTGGCCTCTCTCGGTACCTCATTGTTCATGTAATGCAGGTCAAGATGCTGCCCGAATGCTGTCTTCACTTTCTGCCCCACATCCTCGTACTTCACTGGCCGAGCAAACTGGATTATTCTGAAATGGGGGAACACAAGCACTACTCGTTAGTTTCAGCAGCACAATAAAGACAGTCATTCAACAAGCCTGGTGTCTTCTGAGCTTTCTAGGATCCCGCGGTCTGGGGGAACCCAAAGAAGGCTTCACAAAACATTAGAAATAAGGCATGAGGAGGGGCTTTGTTTTATACAGCAAGGCTGTAAAACATTTCAACAGTAAATTATAAAAAAGTCGAGGCGCTTGGATTCATATTTCTACTTTTACCCGAAAAACTCCTTCATTTACAGTGTCTCGATGCACTGAAAAGCACTGTAATTGAATACTGGATGTGAAAATCACACACTAAATTGAGATTGAGATTGTGGATCATAGATAGTAGATAGATAGCAGATAGATAGGGCAGTAGTGTTGAGTTGTGGTCAGGGCTCTGGACTCTTGACCGGAGGGGCGTGGGTTCAATCCCAGGTGGGGGACACTGCTGCTGTACCCTTGAGCAAGGTACTTTACCTAGATTGCTCCAGTAAAAACCCAACTGTATAAATGGGGAATTGTATGTAAAAATAATGTGATATCTTGTAACAATTGTAAGTCGCCCTGGATAAGAGCATCTTACAATTAGAAATAAATAATAATAATAATAATGTAAAAAAGAATGTGATATCTTGTAAGTTGCAAGTCGCCCTGGATAAGGGCGTCTGCTAAGAAATAAATAATAACAGATAGATAGTAAGCGATCTATTAAACAGTTTGTTTGTCTAATTTTATAATAAGCTTATTCCTTAGTACAGTATAATCCCAAGTAACTGGGCTAAAGTGGGGTGTGCTGTACGCAGACCGGATAGTAACAGGGAATGCATTACAAGACTGAAAACCACTGAGAGCTTTGCCTGATTTCATTCACAAGGCTGTTAGTTAGGAGCTTCTGCAGCCTGCAAAACACACATGAACAGCTAAAATGAAGAATGCATGCTTTGTTGGGGTCTGGCACTGTATTATAAATGAATGTTCTTAAACATCCAGTTACAGTATTCAACAGACTCACACCTGCACAAAAAGCACGAGTCCTGCCAGGAGGGAGGAGAAGCAGAGAACCTGAACAGATTTAGTTGTATTGGAGGAATGGGAGCACTCAAGTCTGCAGCTTAACCAGGATTTAGGCAAGATATCTAAACAAATCAAAGCTGGAATTTTAGACTTCCAAGAAAAATATGTACTGAAAACCCCTGGCTTTGAGTAGAGAGTGCTGGATGTTATTGTTCTGGCTTATTGAAGGACAGGCTTTCAAGGGCTTTGAGCAGGCTGTCAATAACACAGAAGCATGATGTTCTTATTAACCTGGAGTGCTTGTTGTGTTATTACTGTTGTTCTGCAATGCAAACACGTAGCTGGGATTATTGATTCATTATTAATATTTCAAATGTGAGCCTAGCTGGTCTGGACCCAGGCATCCTGAGGCCCCACCTAGACCCTCATATCTGTAATTAACAGATGTTTTTATTGTGATGTTAATAAAACCCAGCTTCAGCCCAGCCTGCTGCGGTGTGGTTTCAATGCTAGCGTGCCTGACTGGTCTAATTGTTCACGACAGGAGGCTGGTCTGAGCCCAGCAGCCCATTCCTTTCAGTCCACCTTGCATTTCTGTGGTTGAAGCTGGCTACAGCTCTAAAAGCACGCTCCCTTTTCCCAGAGCAGAGCTCTCATTGGAACTGCATACAGCAGACCCAGCCTGCCACAAAACCTCTGCTAGCTGTGCATGGCTTCCTGCACACGGGTTTTCATTATTGGACAGCAGGATATGAGCCACACATTGTAAGTGACTGAGATCTTCCAGCCTATTCAAACAAACATTTCCACGGCGACTGAACTGACATCAATACTGCACTGTGGTTTCCAGGGTGGGTTATCCCCTTTACTATATAAATGAACGTGCTGTGTGTGCATGGTCCCCTTTGCTATATAAATGAACGTGCTGTGTGTGCATGGTCCCCTTTGCAAGGTATATAAATGAACTGTATAAATGGGTAATTGTATGTAAAAAATAATGTGATATCTTGTAACATGGTCCCCTTTGCTATATAAATGAACGTGCTGTGTGTGCATGGTCCCCTTTGCTATATAAATGAACGTGCTGTGTGTGCATGGTCCCCTTTGCTATATAAATGAACGTGCTGTGTGTGCATGGTCCCCTTTGCTATATAAATGAATATGCTGTGTGTGCATGGCTTTGCTATATAAATGAACATGGTCCCCTTTGCTATATAAATGAACGTGCTGTGTGTGCATGGTCCCCTTTGCTATATAAATGAACGTGCTGTGTGCGCATGGTCCCCTTTGCTATATAAATGAACGTGCTGTGTGCACATGGTGTCTCTTAGTGTGTAACCTTTTGGGCAGGAGAACAGCAAAGCTGAGATTATTTTGTAAACGTGTGGAATTTATAATATTTTGTAATCAGAGGAAAAGGCACTGGATGATTTTTAGTGGGTGATATAAATGAAGTATGGTCCCGTTATATAAATGAACGTGCTGTGTGCACCAGTAACTGCAGGAGAATGCAAAATGAGATTAAAATTGCATTTTTGTAATCAGAGGAAAAGGCATTGGATGATTTTTTTGCACTGTACACTATGTAAGCTTAAGAGCAATGCAAATTACTCAACACACACAAATAATCTGCAATTATGATAATGAAGGTCTCAGTGAGCGCATCGGTCTATCTAGCGGCCACACTTGCAGAGTTAGGAGTATAGAGAGCAGTAGTGGCTGTATGAAATTTGTGGAGCACGAAAATACAAACCAAAAAAAATGTCAGAGGAAGGGCAGCAAAGTCCTTCTGGCACACGGAAAAGAAAATAAAACTTTTCTGAGAAGGAGCTGAGAGTCCTTACGGTCGAGGTCACTCGGCATGAAACAGAGCTGTCTGGAAAAGCCTCCGCCAACAACAGTTATGCTGGTATCCTTAGGAAATGATATGTATTGACCTGCCCTTTCCAGTAATTTGCCTAACACTCTGGAAAAAGGTGGATTGGGCTATCCCTCCAGACATTCCAACTGTCTGAAAGGAAGCAGAGGCTAAGTAGTGCAGAGAACACAGCACTTTGACATGTGCAGGGATAGCGGTCCCTAGATTGACGCTGGGGTCTAGCACATCCCTCAGTTCAGCTATGAGGTCAAGGATAACCTGCGGAGTGAGACGATAACACTTTAGCACCGCGTCCTCCGACATCCCAAACAAAGTGACTCTGGGATTGAATAAGCTGGGTCTTCTTCACCTTGCCCTTCTCCTCCGAACGTGTTCCTGCCTCTCCTCAACAAGGGTCAAGTGACGCCGCATCAGGAAGTGTACCACAGCAGCCATCCTGATGCTAATGACAGGTCTCTACAGGTGTGTGCTTTTATACAGCTCCAAGTTACTTGCTTCTACAATGGTTTGCACCTTGTAAGAAGAGGTGTAAAGTTTTTGGAGGGTCAGCAATTGCCTAAGTGCAAGGCAACATCCTCACATCACATTAGAATGTTTGCGCCCGCTTAGTATCCAGATCCAGCCCAATTCCATGCTCTTTTCTCCATTTTAATGCATTTCGATATCATTTTAATGGACAGCGGGTGCAGAACGCCAGGTGAACACCATTCTTTACATACGCTGCATTTTTAGTGGATATCCATTTTTAAAACACTTGTTTAAGTAACCTCTTAAAAAACAAAAACTAAATTGGACTAATTGGATCACGAGTGAACAGAAATCAAAACACCAGTCCCTTCCTTTTCATGAAACTGTTCTTTAAAACAATCAACATACCTTCTTTCTCCATTGTGTTCAAACTTTATTCTCACGTCATTCTGAAAATGAAAAAAGAAAGCATTACATACCGTTTCACAAACACCAGAGTCTCCAGACATTCAGAGCACAAGCACTTGTTTAATGCGCTACTATAATCTTTAGCTAGTAAGGGCCACAAGCCCAGACAGATGATCCCAGTGACAGCTCAATGCCCAATTGTTTTGTATCCCGGTTCACCGCTGCAACCCCTCCGGAAACGGAGGCTGAAACTCGCGTCCTCCGAAAAGTGTTCCTGCCAATCCGTCATTTTTGGCACTGCGGATCCACAGCGAAGCCATCAGACCTATAGTGCCGGAGGACAACACAGATCTGATGGCTCCTCTGCAGAACCGCAGACGCCCTATCGGCCACAAGGGTCGCTGATGTGCTGTGAACCGTGTATTCCCCTGCCGACCTAAGCCCTCGCTACCCGGGCGGCGCTCGGCCAATTGTGCGCCGCTCCCTAGGAACCACTGGTCGCGGTCGGCAGTGACATAGCCTTGAACCTGAGATCGCCAGGCTACAGGGCGCATCCTGCACTCCACGCGGAGCGCCTTTACTGGATGCGCCACTCGGGAGCCCTGCATTGTGAATAATTAACATAAGAAGAGCCCGCTGCCTTGGATAATGAGATACCAGCGTGTCCCATTGCCTTTGTTAACTACGTAGGACCAGATTGTATCTAGAGTGCTGATGCATGAATCCCAATACATGCTCCACTATGTATTCCAAAGTATTATTTAGTTTTGTTTTTATTTTAAATGGTACAGTGAACACAGACATGGGGGGGGGGCAAAGAGAAACACAGAGAAATTCTCCAGATGTTTCAAAATTGGTTCAGTGTTGATTTTTTCTGGACATATAATGTATAATATTTATGATGACTTTGATTCCCGTATAGTGTAGATTTAACATTTTAAACTCCAGAGGGGAATGGCTTGCCAGCACTATAAAGAAGCACAGTCACTAACATGGACAGACCCCACACAGACACCCCGAGCACGGCGCTGCCTCACCTGCTTGTTGGAGTGGCTGGGGGCCTTGCTCTTGACGCTGTCGTAGCCGCTCAGTCTGTGCCGCCGGCCCATCTGCAGAGCAACCAGGTCCTTCATGATGGAGTGCAGGGCCTCCTGCTCATCTGCAAGGGAACACACGTTACTGTGAGCAGACAGACAGTACGAGGGGGGAGTCACTGAGCTCACCCCATTACTGTGAGCAGACAGACAGTGAGGGGACACTGAGCTCAGTTACTGTGAGCAGACAGACAGACAGTACGGGGGGAGTCACTGAGCTCACCCCGTTACTGTGAGCAGACAGACAGTGCGAGGGGGGAGTCACTGAGCTCACCCCGTTACTGTGAGCAGACAGACAGCACGAGGGGGGAGTCACTGAGCTCACCCCGTTACTGTGAGCAGACAGACAGACAGTACGAGGGGGGAGTCACTGAGCTCACCCCGTTACTGTGAGCAGACAGACAGTACGAGGGGGAGTCACTGAGCTCACCCGTTACTGTGAGCAGACAGACAGATGGGGGGAGTCACTGAGCTCACCCCGTTACTGTGAGCAGACAGACAGTACGAGGGGGGAGTCACTGAGCTCACCCCGTTACTGTGAGCAGACAGACAGTATGACAGTTACTGTGAGCAGACAGACAGGGGGGGAGTCACTGAGCTCACCCGTTACTGTGAGCAGACAGACAGCACGAGGGGGGTCACTGAGCTCACCCGTTACTGTGAGCAGACAGACAGCGAGGGGGGGGAGTCACCCACCCCGTTACTGTGAGCAGACAGACAGTGAGGGGAGTCACCAGCTCACCCGGTACTGTGAGCAGACAGACAGACAGTACGAGGGGGGAGTCACTGAGCTCACCCCGTTACTGTGAGCAGACAGACAGACAGTACGAGGGGGGAGTCACTGAGCTCACCCCGTTACTGTGAGCAGGCAGACAGTACGAGGGGGGAGTCACTCAGCTCACCCCGGTACTCTGAGCTCACCCCTTTACTCTGAGCTCACCCCGTTACTCTGAGCTCACCCGGCATTCTATATTCGGCTGCAAGACAAAATGGTAACCCTTTACAACAGGTGGGTGTTCATACCTTATGAATAAGTGTGGAATTCATTACGAGTCCATCGTTACTTCAGTGAAATTCAACAGGAAATTCTATTTCACATCTAATTACATATGAATCCCTGTCCTATATTTTCAAGGATTTTTTCAAGCAAAGTGTTTTGTGGCCCTCTTTCCCACCACACTGTATGGTGCTGTAATGGATAACGGTGTGTATTGGTTCATACCATTGTGATACCACTGATACATTATCACTGTGTTTCCACTCTACCAACACCAGCCTCCTGCCCTCGTAGCGGCCCGGGTTCGACTCTTGCCTCTCGTGATAGAACCATTGCATTGCCACAGCAGTGAGGATCATTTGGTAAGGGTACGGTTTCATAAATACTGAGCAAGAATAACTGTGTAAAGAATTGTGTCAGGATCGCACAGTGCAATGAAAAGAACTCCTCGGGAAAAAATAATCATTTCAGCCCAAGGGTTTGTTTGATTCCCTGAGAATGCCAACATGCCCGTACTAGTGCTGGAAAAGCCACACCAGCAAAGGACTGCTGTACTACTGCACTACCAAAGTGTGCCACGAAGTCAATAGCAAACCAGTCATAGGTTTTGACACCTGCTGATACATGTTTTAATAAAATCAGTATCTCTTCCAGAACTATGGCAGCAACAATAGAAGTGCTGGTGCAATCGGGAGCCGATCCAGTCTCTCCTGGAATCGCGTCTCTGTGATCTGCAGGAGGGATGCTGTAGGGTAAAAGTATGCTCTGTGTTGCTTGGCCTCACATCACAAGCCATGACTAAGAAACATGTCTATTTACCAGGAACTGAAGCCTTGGCTTGGGCAGACAGAAATGAGGTGCTCTCTCATGGATATTAACAGAGAGGATCAAACACACAGATTTGAAACATGTTTTTAGTGACCTGCGAGTCAGTGGTAATAATGAACTGCTTTGTGCGTCTGGTTCGTTTTGGTTTATATGCATGTCTGCTACATGACCGTGAGAAAATGTTAAACTGGCTCAATGCTTTGGCTCACAGTGAAAGCTCATACATTAGCAGAGGTTCCAAGTGCGTTGGGATTACTGTGTGTGTTTCAACTCAAGTTTTGACTTCATATTTTTACATCTTGTATACATTAGAAACTGGTGCCTAACATCCAGTACCTCATGTTTATAAGTCTCTGTCTTAGTGGTCCCTCCCAAATATTTATAAATTCAATTTTCAAAAGCAGCTGCCCGCTCCATTCTGAACATGCTGGGAGAGGTGTGACTTTGCACTGTAACCCCCGTGGCTATGGACTTGTAATGAATGCTGACCAATTTAGCAGCTCGTTTCTCCTGTGCGGTACAGAGAGGACTATCCATCTGTGATCAGTAAAGGGAGCCACTATCTGACAGCTGCCATCAGGGCCTCACCAGACACAGAGAGTCTGGAGAAACACTGGGGTCAGGGAGGGGTGAGGGAGAGGGGCAGTGAGGGGCTGGGACACACTGTTCAACACATCCTGCTGTACACATGCAGCACACAGCCTGACAGGTATGCTGTACATCGCACAGGTGCACGGTGGAATAAAGGCATGCTATGGAAAACGGCCGACGCTCATCATTCGTCTTCAATCATAAACCTGCATCCAGGCTTTCCACAAGCAGAACCCTGTCCTCTCTGTCTCAGCGTCAATAGAAGAATAAATAACTAGCGGGAGCAAGGACACCAAAGTGAAGACTACCGGCCCGACTTCCAGGACCAGGGCCCTTTCTGAAGCAAGTGCAGCAGGCAAAGAGAAAGGCAAGTTTTCTGAGATGAATTATGCAGCTGCACAGTAACTGTAATGAACTGGTTCGGTCGCTATGCAAAGTCTATGTCATGTTTTAGGGCAGCAGTGTGGAGTAGTGGTTAGGGCTCTGGACTCTTGACCGGAGGGTCGTGGGTTCAATCCCAGGTGGAGGACACTGCTGCTGTACCCTTGAGCAAGGTACTTTACCTAGATTGCTCCAGTAAAAACCCAACTGTATAAATGGGTAATTGTATGGTAAAAATAATGTGATATCTTGTAATAATTGTAAGTCGCCCTGGATAAGGGCATCTGCTAAGAAATAAATAATAATAATGTTTAACTGTCTCGGGTCTCCTATATGCAAAGTGTATGTCATGGTTATTTGTTCTGTAACTTGCTGCCTCATCCCCAGGGATCTCAATGTCAGTATTATCCTGATTCACTTTGAAAATAAACAAATACATAAATACATAAGCGATAAGCAACTAGCATGTAATGTATTAGCTGCTGTAAAGCTAAGATAATTGTAATTCCAAATAGTTTCTTGGCAGCTTTTCTCTCTGATATTTGGTCTTTGTTTCAAACTCCAGCAGGACCCATTATCTTCTGGCTTTGTAAAATGATTGTGTAGCAGCTGGTTAAATTCAAGCACCTCTGACAGCGTGTGTGAAAGTTCATTATGTTCCTCCCTTTGCATGGCTTTAAACACTGGAACTTACCCATTTTTGAAGCTGGCTGTTGTCTCAAACTAAGCTGAGGTCTTGGAAAATCCCTGCTCCGTGTCTCACATCACACAGATACCTGCAACGCAAGAATGCAGGAGGTTTAGAAACAGTCCGTGTTTCATTTGAAAGGGGGTATGCAGGGACACACAACCACAATCTGCGTGTGCTTTTGACAGATTCTACTGAAGAAAGAACAAAGGCACCACATACAATAACAACGTCTGATGGGGCTCCATGCAGGAGCGATGTTCGTAGTGGAGGGTGCTGAAATAAGTGGCCTGCAGGGTGTGTAATTCATATCGCCCGACACCCGGGACAACAAGATTTGTGTGAGGGACAACAAGTTTTGCCATTGTACTTTGCACGTTGGACAAATAGTTTTTATTTATTTGTTTTTCCTGTGTTTGTTCTGTTGCTAGAAAAACACTCCGGGTAGATTTGTAGAGAGCTGCAAGTTTCTGAAAACTGAATTGCGGAAGTCTAGCACCTACACACAAACCCACCCCTATCGCATCTGATTGGCTAGCTGTGGAGGAAGCTGATCTTCTATTGGTTACAAAGAAACCCAGAAATGGCTGCCAAGAGAGCCTCTGGCAAGGAACAGACTAATCTTTTAAACTTAAGATATTATTTACGTGTTTGTAAATTAGCAAATAAGTGATACTGCTTTCTTAATACATGAACCTGACATTTAAATGCAGCAATCTAATAAAGGTCCCGGTGTCCCTACATTTCCCTCAAAATCTTTAAAAAGTCCCGGTTTTCAGCCATTTCATGTAGCACGACATACTCTAAATACTTTTTGTCAAAATAATGTAAGCTTTTAGTTTATGGCACCTGCAGTGAAAACAAAATACAATTAAAAAACAAGGTACCAGTGTAAGAACATTATTTTTATAAAGTGATTAACTGCCCAAATTGGTTCTGAATGTCTGTAACTGCATGAACCTACTGTGCCACTGAGCCTCTCGCTATATCACACCACATAAACCAGTGTTGCTAGAGCAGTGTATTCATATCAATGGACTAAACCACTGTATGCTTCTATTGCTAGAAAAATATACAGCAAGCAGAAGCTTGTAAAATGTACTGCATGCTGGTATTGTATTGATGGTGCTGATTCCAATGCAGTGACGTGGAACAGGAAATCAATAAACTGGAGCTGTGTTAAGGGGAATGATCTGATTAAACTTGCCGCTTCATTCCTGAAAAGTCAGTGATGTCAGTGTTGAGTTTGGAGCCAATTATTGTTAAACACTCACTGGTGTTTTTTTTTTTTTTTGCACTTGCGATGACCTACGCGGAAGAATGCATGGAATGTGGTCTGGAGTCCTGAGCTGGACGGAGCAGTGCTCCAGAGCTCCTCTAACGCTAGCAGTGTCTGTGTGTCACTTTAACAATACCAAATTCTTATTATTTACATGGCCCTTTGCAATGCTCCCTCGAAAGTCCTTTACCACAGAGCTACGAAACTCGACATGCACTGGTAAACAAGAGGAACTTCATACTACAGAGACACAACTTGTATGACCAGCCATAGTTACACCTGCAATACTAACCTGCCTGCTCCAAATGATCCACAGCATTCAAAGTGTTTGACCAAGCGAGTCTACTATGAGGTGCAAATGTTCTGGAATATTAGATTCAAAGCATTTTGTCATGTCCTTTTTAAATATGCAGATATATTTTGAGGGTGACTTGGAAGCTTATAAGCCTGTGCTCCTGAAATGCACTGAGATGTTATCAATACGGCAAACGCCTTTTGTTATGCTTCCCTGGGCTACAGCAACACCTGTAGATACCATTCATAACCTCCTTCTGCTGCATGATAAGGCTCACGGATAAGGCTTCTAGGAGGAAGCTTTGTGTGCCTCGAGAAACTTTCTGTATAGGAACGTACACAATGGAAAGCCTGGCCTGGCTACAGGTGAAGTAGACTGAAGATAACTAGGAATTGCATTTCAGTATCAAAATGAAGACGGTTGTGACAGCTGCAGTTCCATAGTGAATGTGAGCTACTGACGATTGAAAATGAAAACTGAATCAAGTATATTCAGCTATTCTTAAGGAAGTCCCCACTTTAGTCTCCTCCCCACATTCTCTAACCATTTCAATGGAAGCACGCTCGCTTGACGAACCCAGTGCTTTTACTAGGTGAGCCACAGGGACCCCGAAAAACACGCTGTAAATTCAGAGGCTCACGCTTAATTAACACGTTTCTAGCTTTAATTATTAAAAGTGTGTGTCATTAACCGGGCGCCACTTTGAAACAATTAATAGACAAGAGATCTGCATGGATTTGGTCTGGTGCGTTTGTGCTGTTGTGGATAGCTGTTCTGTTACTGGGCTGGACGTGTTCTTTAGAAATGCTGTTCTCATTTCAGATACAATTACAGCTGCATGGCTTTCAAATGCAGAACGTGTTATCAGAATGTCACTACAGTACATACACAATGCGTGATAGGTGTCTACCTCATTGAGGCCGTTTGCTATTTTGAGTCCCTTAAAGCAAACCTAACATACTAATGATTTTTATATTGGACTCTTGACCGGAGGGTCGTGGGTTCAATCCCAGGTGGGGGACACTGCTGCTGTACCCTTGAGCAAGGCACTTTACCTAGATTGCTCCAGTAATAACCCAACTGTATAAATGGGTAATTGTATGTAAAAAAATAATGTGATATCTTGTAAATTGTAAGTCACCCTGGATAAGGGCATCTGCTAAGAAATAAATAATATATAAACATGACATTATTGTTCATCTTTTGGAAGCAGGGATACAACACATTTGTGTCCATGTACTGTGTGTTCGCAGCTAAAGAGTGTATTAAAAAGCAGATCCAAAGCCTTGCAAGCTCGGAGCTGCTGGAAGTGTTTGCTTCATGTGGTTGAACAGGGAGACCTTGTAACGGACACTGCAGATAAAGTGAGAGGCTACATGGACATCCTGTCCCCCTGTGTGTGGGGGTTGGAACTTAATTAGTCAAGAAAGAGAGAATTCAGCCAAGCCACAGTTTTTGGGGGGGCCTTTAAAATAATTTACTAACTCGCTCTTTTCTGTAATGGCGTCACAGAACCATTCAGAATCTCAAAACGATGGCCCCTCCAATAGCAGAGCCCCAGTAAAACCATTCTAGGGAATTCACATACTTGTACTGGGTTGTGCTTAGCTGATGGGATGTGAGGAATTGAAGAGGCAGAGGTGCAAGAGGAGAGAGTCAAGTGTGTCTTACAGCAACACAGCTCCAGACTACAACCAGAAAGGAGGAGCGTTTCCTTTTCAGAGTTCAGCAAATTATACCAAAGATAATGTTCTTGCATTCCTGACGACAATGACATGAGTAATGTGGTTATTGGTAATGCTTTTTCTTCCTCTCCCCAGAGCAGCATAATGCATGTTATTATTTGTGGTGGTGCATGACTGGAGTAGCTGAGCCCCTCATCATCCTCCCCCTTCTCTGTGCAGTAATAATCACACGAGGGATTGTGAAGTCTGAGCCCCTCATCATCCTCCCCCTTCTCTGTGCAGTAATAATCACACGAGGGATAGTGAAGTCTGAGCCCCTCATCACCCTCCCCCTTCTCTGTGCAGTAATAATCTCGAGGGATAGTGAAGTCTGAGCCCCTCATCACCCTCCCCCTTCTCTGTGCAGTAATAATCACACGAGGGATAGTGAAGTCTGAGCCCCTCATCATCCTCCCCCTTCTCTGTGCAGTAATAATCACACGAGGGTTAGTGAAGTCTGAGCCCCTCATCATCCTCCCCCTTCTCTGTGCAGTAATAATCACACGAGGGTTAGTGAAGTCTGAGCCCCTCATCATCCTCCCCCTTCTCTGTGCAGTAATAATCACACGAGGGTTAGTGAAGTCTGAAACATGCCTGAAACATGTCTGGTTGTGCAACATTTTTTGACCAAAATCTAAGAATGGTTTGGCTTCCCAGGCCCTGGATTTGCAAAGGAAAAATTTCATTAAACATGTCAGGAGCGTGTACTGTACGCACCCTGGAGAAAAACCTGTGCAGGTTTACTGGAGAAACCAAATCCAGCAACAAGGTACTTAATTAATGAACTTGCAAATTGGTTGGATCATGATCGCAAATGATCTAATTTCTTACTTTTCTTACCAGGTCAAATCTCACATCACCCATTTTAACTTGCAGCGTAAAATGGGTTTAATATTCAACAGCCAGCTACAGTCTGGGTAACAAAGCACAGAATGCTAGTGACACCACAGCGCTGGAAATGTGTGCTAATCCTGGTATTCAATTTGCACCAGTGTGTTCCCTGAATCCTCTAAACTCAGATACAGTAAGGCAGGCCACTGCACACCAGTGTGACTCTTTCATACAAAACAATGCAACTGCTTTCTGCGACACTCCTAAACCACCTAAAGACATATCAAGAAAAATAAAGATATTTACAATACCCTTCCCCTCCTGCTTAACTGTAGAATATTCACTGTTGCATTGCTTTTGTTCCAAGGTAGAAACATGACTTTAATTCTTATTAAAATAACAGTGAGGTGGAGAGTAAAAAAAAAACATAAAAACTTCTGGAAAACTCAAATCTAACAGAGTACAACTAAAAAGCATCCATTTTTTTGTTTTTGGAAGCTAATGTTGGCCCTGCTGTGCTTTCACTTTCGACACATCCTGGAACACGCATGTTAAAATAATCCACACTGCAAAATGCAAGCCTACCCTGCAGTGTGTATTTAAATAATCCTGATCCCTCAACTGCAGTTCAACAGGGCTCAGAAACCAACCCATGCAACCATTCAAACAGGAATTCTAAATGGCCAGATCTTAGTGGATATATTTTCCTGTTTCAGCAGATATTTTGTTTGTGAAAACATGGGGGAGACAGGAAAGTACCCCCTAAACAAAGCCTTTAACTATAGGAGCAGGGAAACGGCTCAACCCCTGGCAAGCCTCTCACCTCTTGTGGAAAAGTATTCAGGCCAGTTGTTTTGCCCCTAGGCTCCAAACCAAAGCGGTAATCGGAAGGCAATATTCCCCACGCGTCTCCTGGCGGTGGTCAGTGGTATCCCTTGCCCATTGACATTGTCTTTAAAAGCACAGAGACATTAATGCCGCTAGCTGTTTATTAGCATTGCTTATGTTCTTGGGAATTCAGCTGCCACTGGGACTTGTAAACCAAAGGCAACCATCCATGCAATGGAAGCCATTACCCAGAACACAACGCAGCTGTAATGACCCAGGTGTAAAGCAGAGCTCCCCAAAAACGCGCTGGGCAATCGAAACCTGTTCCCACCTGGGAAGGACCGCAACCCGGGTATGATCTTCCAGGAAAATCTGTTCCCGGTTTAAACTGCAAAGCGCCGTGTGTTTCAGTTCAAACGGAAATAACACTTTGCAATCATCTGGACCACATCTTGGAGTTTGGAGAAACCTCAAAGGAAAGCACTAAACAAATATTAGCATGTTGTAATGTCATCCTGAAAAGAGTCGCAGCTTTTTTTTATTATTCTGTTTGTGGCATCTGCAGCAAAACAAACCCGCAACTGTTCAGAAAATCCACTTCTTCTTAATAGCTGGCACAAATAGGATGCAGTTTGCAGAAACGTTCAGGTTTTTATTTCCTGCCTTTATTTTTATTTATATCTGTACCAAAGACACGCAGCAATATCATACACACCGCAAAGCAAGAAACGGATTTATCTTCTTTGGTATGCAGCGTTCAAACATTCTTTGGACTCTGGCCAATCTATTTCCCGAAGGACTACTGAAGTGAATGTAGTTTTATAACAAAAGTACTGAGCGCTTTCCGAATAGGAAAAGTTCTCTTTCAGAACTAGACAAGGTGCAACAATAACTTCAAGGCATTTATGAAATCCATTTGTAATCGTCGACTCTAAAAAAAAAAAAAAAAAATCAAAATAAAAACACCGAATGATTAGCTTCCGCAATTGGGGTTGCTAAATGCAAAGTTTGCCTTTTTGTGCTTTGTTACACGGACAAAAAAAAATCCTTAATGCGTTGTTTTTGGTTTTAATTAAACGATTCTTAAGCACTGTGCCGTGTTAAAACTCCAAGATGTGTTGATTTTGAAACAGATCCGGCTATGCACCACAAAAGGATGTTCTGTCTGGAGCAAAATGTCATTTCAAACCAGGGAAACGCTGCACATCGCATTTACTGCGCAGTCAAATAATCTAAATATCTATTAAATCCGACTGGGATACGTAGTTATCGCCATTACTTTAAAGAACACGAATATCCAAACAAATCAACTTTAATAACACTTCGCAAGAAACGTCTGAAATAAATGGTAGCTCCGTGACGTTACAAAGTTTCAAAATGACAGTTAATCCTGCTTGTTTTCATAGGTGCACAGGAAAACTATCCAGGTTACAGTGCGTTTAACCACAAAAAACTTCGAATATAATCCAAGATCGAGATGTTTTTGGAATCCACTATATAGCGTTATATTCCCGTAAAGTTTTCCAAAATCATTCCTCCTCCAGCTCTCCCTTAAAAATATCAAATTCGCCACAAGAAAGACGGCGCTCGGTCCGTCTCAGCCCCGGAGCTTGTCCGCTTCTTTATTTTGACAGGAGCGGGGACTGGAACTCCGCTCGAAGTTGAGACGCGCCCTCTTTTTTTGAATGTTAGAATCCACAAAAATATATCAAATTGAGTTTTACTGTTTCTTTCGGGATATCGTTTTGCACAAACTAAACCGAATCTTCTCGTAGCAGCAAAATTTTCTGACAAAAATGCAGTCAGTCAGTCAGACCGGAACCCGTCCGTCAGCTTCCGAAAAAAAAAAAAAAAAAAAAATTAATCAAGTCTGAGTTACACATAAAAACGCAAACTGGACCCCAACTACTCAACAGCGCTCAAACCCAAACGTCTTTGTTCACAGGAAAAATGGATTAGGTCTGTGTGCTGAATTATTAACTTAAAAAAAATGGATTATTTTAAAACGGCTCATTATCTTTCTAAACTCGGGCGCGTGCGCGGTCCCGCCGTTGGTTTCCAGCTGTAGGTCACGCGCTCGGTGCTCCGGGTCCCGCGCTTCATCTCGACAAGCTCCAGCACAGGCACACACAAACCAGTGACGTTTTGGCAAACACGTGTTCTCAATATGCCGTGCTTCCTCACTGTGTTTGGGTGAATGCATCAGTGCAGACGGAGGAGTCAGAGTCTAGGGGTGTTATAATATTAGTAACAACAACTATCAGATTCGAGATCTACTTTATCGTTTCTAAGAGGTCCACAGTTTATGCAGTGCGATACCTTTTCAGACTGTGCTGTCCATTTGCAGACACTTGTGCACAAAACATTATGTTCGTTCTCAATGGTGAATAGACGTCTTCTAGCAGCTGCGCTGCTATGGCAGTCCCATTGCTGAACCAGAATGCAACAGAACACGGCTGTAGATATTATTATTTCATATGAAGGACGTCAAGTCGCCTATCGGTGCTTGATGTGAATGTATATAGTCTTTTCCATGCCAGTCACGTGACACACCACACGTTTTCCTAGTGGCCGATCCAGTGTACAGCTGGGCTAAGCAATTTCGACGACCACATCTTCACAGCTTTAATTAACTCGCGGGTTACCCCAGTCTGTCTGCATATGCATTAAACTGCTGCACAGTTTTGCTGGCTTCTTTCACAGCATGCTAGACCCGTTTAATCAACATAAAAACAGACTATTTATCTCCTGCTGTTCAGATCGTTATGTTAATCCCCAGGTACAGTGAGTGCCAGTAAAGAGCTTGGAAACACTTTACAGTGTCTGAATCTATATGCAGAACAGCAGGACCTTGTTGAATTGATCTGCACACAGCAGTATTGCATGGGATCCTGTTGAATTGAATTGATCTGCACACTGCAGTATTGCATGGGATCCTGTTGAATTGATCTGCACACTGCAGTATTGCATGGGATCCTGTTGAATTGATCTGCACACTGCAGTATTGATCCATGTATTGCATATCCTGGATCCTGTTGAATTGATCTGCACACTGCAGTATTGCATGGGATCCTGTTGAATTGAATTGATCTGCACACTGCAGTATTGCATGGGATCCTGTTGAATTGAATTGATCTGCACACTGCAGTATTGCATGGGATCCTGTTGAATTGAATTGATCTGCACACTGCAGTATTGCATGGGATCCTGTTGAATTGAATTGATCTGCATTGAATTACTTTGCACACTGCAGTATTGCATGGGATCCTGTTGAATTGATCTGCACACTGCAGTATTGCATGGGATCCTGTTGAATTGAATTGCTTTGCACACAGCAGTATTGCATGGGATCCTGTTGAATTGAATTGATCTGTACACAGCAGTATTGCATGGGATCCTGTTGAATTGATCTGCACACTGCAGTATTGCATGGGATCCTGTTGAATTGATCTGCACACTGCAGTATTGCATGGGATCCTGTTGAATTGATCTGCACACTGCAGTATTGCATGGGATCCTGTTGAATTGATCTGCACACTGCAGTATTGCAAAATACTGCCCGGGCCACAGCCTTCAGGGATCGCATGCCAGATGGCACCTTATACATCGTGAATCTCTGCAGCAGTGCCAACTGAAACACACGAGAGCTGCTTCAACTGGTTATTTGCCTCAGAGCGGTTGGAGAAATATCAAAAAAAATTTTAAGCGTGTTGAAACCAATCTGACAAACTCATCTACAGAGAGAGATCCCTGGGAAAGTAACACTGTATCAAAGGATAAACGCATTCCGCTCAAGCTCTTAGAAACAAGCAAGGCAGCAACATCCACCCCCACAGCAGCTGTATATTCAAAACCAGAGCGTTCAGTACGACGGGAGAGTAGCACATCATTTGAAATAGCAGTGCAAAGTCTCACGAAAAGTGATTCCCAAGATAGTGAAACAAATCTGTGAACGCATATACATGCAGCTGGTGTGACTCTCAGTAATGTATACCACCAACAACGTGTACACCACGTTTCATGAAAATTAGATACGCGTTTCTCCAGTCTCGATACGTGTAAAACATTCAGATGCTTTCAAATATCCCCACGATCTTAAACTCTCAAAAACATATGCTAACTAAAGATAATACCAATTATCATCCCAATTAGATAAGCAGCTTCCAGATACATGGAGGAACGTGCTGTGTCACATGCTTGTCTCCAGGGATTTGATAATTGTGCTGGTAGGGTGTGGAGCACATCACCTCACAGGACTGAAGCTGTGACGATTCACACACAACTCGAGGGCGAAACCCAGATACTGTTATTATTATTTAAGAGACGCCTTTATCCAAGACAACTTACAGAGACTAGGGTGTGTGAACTATGCATCAGCTGCAGAGTCACTTACAATTACGTCTCACCCGAAAGACGGAGCACAAGGAGGTTAAGTGACTTGCTCAGGGTCACACAATGAGTCAGTGGCTGAGGTGGGATTTGAACCGGGGACCTCCTGGTTACAAGCCCTTTTTACTGTTCTGTATTGATTTGATTTACTTTCAGCGTTTGAAACTCTTGCGATGTAGCATCTCACTTACAAGAGCGTCCTGGAAGGTTTGGGGGTTTTGCACATTGTATCATACAAGCAACAACAAACAAATATGAACTTACAGTCTGAAACATCCTTGACTTATGTTTGAATGTAGCATCCCTGCAGCACTTTTCAATGTGAACATGCAGCTTGCATGCTGTGAATCCTTGCGCCTGCACACTTACAGTTCTGGTGTTACAGACGCTTACTGATGCTTTATTCAGCATAAAACCAGATCAAATAGATGATAAAAGAAATGAACAAAAAGGGGGTCTGATTGACAAACAGCGCTACTGTACAGAGAGAATTGCAAATAGTGCTTTCACGCCCTCACAAGCTGCAGTGCCCTGTTTGATTATAAAAACAGTCTGTATGTTTACAGGGGTTTCACTCCTTTCATTTTTATTTGGCTTCTCGAGATACAACAGGCTGTAAATTATATTGAGAACCTTGAGTGTATGACAACGTGGCAAGCAGTGTTCACTGCGGCTTAAACCACTTTCAGGGAATGCAAACATATGGTCCTGCTGATGCTTGTCTTGCCCTGTCTGGCTCGGCACTGTGTAAGGGTCCCAGCGAGCCCCAGCCCTGGTGTCAGCTAAGGGGCTGGATGTTGTCATAGACTCGGATCACGTCATGACAGTCGTTGAGCAGCTCCAGGAGTTTCGAGGCAGCTTCCAGCTCCGAGTCGGAGAGCTGCACCGAGCTGCAGGCCACAAACTCGGGCCCCGCGGACAGCGTCTGCACCCCCAGGGCCTGGAGCGCCTCGCGGACCGAGCGCAGAGACGACACGTCGCAGAGAAACTGAAACGACAGCAGAGACACGCTGAGCAGCGGCACAACAGAGGCACCGGAACAGACCAGGGCTGCACGAAGCATTGAGAAACCAACAGTGCGAACCAACAAGAAACATTCACTAAATAAACTCACACATCAATCAGACATCATTCAGAATGCCGGCTGCAATGAGCCAACATCTTTCTCTACTTAGTTTCTTACCAATTAAAATCAGACAAACTTTTGATGCACGGTATTGTAGAGAGATACTTCAACTAACTTGAGTGCGTGTGAATGTTGCAATCCATGCAGTAGTACAGACAGACAGACAGACAGGCAGACAGACAGGAGAGGAGTGAACATCGCGACGGTTGCTCTGTTCTGACCTGCAGCAGGGGCCTCTCCTCCTCGTCCTCCATCTCTCTCACGTCCTCGGCTCCGACCTCGATGGCAAGCTCCAGCGCCCGGTCCAGCGGCACCTCCCCCGCCGACATCACCACCCCCTTCCGCTGGAAACTGTGCCGCGCCCCGTCACTCAGCGCCCCCCTGTGTGGAGGCAGAGAACAGCGTTGCACACAGTGTCTCACACACACACACAGGGGCACAGTGTCACACACACACACACACACACAGGGATTCACACACTGTCTGGTACTCAGTTTGAGTTACAGCACTGGCAGCAATACAAGGGCTTTTCAAAACTGCGATGAAGACTGGTGATGCTTTTGTCCAGCCCAGCAGATCCCTACCCATTCTTGTTGAGGATGTGTTTGATCTCCTGGTGGGATCGCGTGTTGTTGTCGGTCAGGATCTCGATGAGCAGGAGCGAGCCCCCAGGACCCCTCGCCTCATACAGAGCGTACGAAGAGGCCTTGGACTTGTCCTGGAACACAGAGGCAGGGACGAGGTTAACAGGGCTCCCTATGCAGGTCTTGAAATAGGTGAATACACCACACTGTACACGACACTGTAGGAACCTGTTAAAAACCTGTTCATTACAAGATGAGATTTCCTAACTTTCTTTATTTTCAATGTACACATTTTTTCAGTACCAATCAATAATAACTTTGAATTGAATTATATATCAAGGTATATTTTATATAAAACTAGGCGATTTGACCTGAAATGACCAAATCCTACCAGATGCTACCTGCTGGATAACCGACCATGACGGCAGAACCGGTCCGCTGGCCAATGCCAGTCAGTAATCCAGCAGCTAATGCACACAGCAGAAGGGTTTGTTGCTATTATAAACTGTCTGTGTGTCTGTGTGTGTGACAGTGTGACTGTGTGTGTGAGTGTCTGTGTGTGTGTTTACGTATGAAGATATTTGCAACGTGTTCTTTTTAAAAGCAGCAATCCCCCTGATTGAGATTCGGCTGCTGGAAGCCCAGCAGACCAGTCCACTCACCGCTCCCTTCATCGCAGCCTCGATGGATGCTTTCGGCATGTTCACACCTCGGCACTGCTCAATGATGTTTCCCAGCTGGGTGTTGAAGTCTGGGTTCGCTCCTCCTTCTGCACAGACGCACAAGAGAGAGAAACAGAAAACCATGTTTATGATGGATGATAATGTTTGGAAGGATATTTGCTAGTTGATGTTGGAAGCTAGTAAAGGAGGGTTTAATTGTGGAAGTGGTTTAAACATCGCTCATTTGTTTTTCACTTGCTGTGTAGTGAGTGACACCTGGTGGTACAAGATTGTAATTTCACCTTCATATGCTGTTTGAATGTTCAAGCCCGTATCTTTCTAAACTGCTTAAAACATGACAAGGCAGGGGATCAGAGACGAGAGCAGGCATTTAAAAACACAGTCCCAGCATCGATACTGAAAGATCAAAGTGCAAAAAGGAGAAATTTAGAGCTGGGGACAACAAAATCGGAAGGGACACAAAACTGTTTCCATCAAGGTTACACAGAAACAACAACTTCCTAAACAACAACAATGTAATTCATGAAGCAATGCAGTCATTACAAAGGCTCCTTGACCTCGCACAGCATGTCGGAGCATCATGGCGAGTCCTGGGTCCCTTGATGTGCTTCACTTTCATGAACAGGGGGCTTCTGGCGAGTCCTTGGGTCCCTTGATGTGCTTCACTTTGGACCACTTGTTGTGTCCAGCCAGAGCGAGGGGCTGCTGCAGTGCGAGACCCAGCGGAGGCTGGGTCCAGCTCGGCCAGGAAGAGTCGGGTCCCAGCCAAGAGGCTGTTAATCTGTGGGAAGAGGCAGATGCTGGTTCGTCCAGCATACAGGGCAGGAGCTGTTTTTCAACGATTTATCGGAGACCCAGGCCCTCGGACAGCTAGAGCAGCCATCTGCGCAGGAACTCAGTCTGTCACTGTGCCTGAAAACAAACAAGCAGGCTGTTAATCTGAATGGGAAGACTCTGTGATGCTTTTTCATTAAACACCAGAAACCTGGACTGTTTTTTGGGTTGTAGAATCTTTATGCCTTTTCAACTTGATTTATCCGGACACTGCAGGCTGGGATAAAACAAGATACAAGACAGAGCAGCAAACATACAGTAACTGTCTGAATTGTGTGAAGAATCTTCAGCTGAACCATGGACTCCAGGTAGGCAAGAGGAGCAACCAGCATGGACACGTTTCAGGGCTGGAAAAAAGACTCCTGCTCCTTAGCACTAGTATAATCCATTCCATGTTTTAATGTGATCTTATTAAACCACAACGGACCACATTACCATGTTAATATAATTACATATAGATGAATGGCATTTACCTTACATTCAAATAACGTCTACGTGCTACAGTGCAGTACTAGTGTTTTTGCAGTAGTGATTTTTTTGTAAGGGTTAATATATTACATTCAATTATAGAAATGGAATTATATTAAAAATGTTCAGCAATCATCACACACAATGAAACGTACCAATATTTATGTACCAATATAGTCAAATATAGTCATATTATCTCATATATCATCTTTTTTTTATATTCCCACATTAAACGCATTTCTCGCGAAGGTCATGACCGGTCACGTCACAGCATTGCTTTTGCAATAAGATGCAAACGAGCATATATCATCCCGCGTGTGCCTCGGTTACAAACAGCCGTTCGTCTTGTTTTAAAATCCTCTAATAGTGTAGAAATATACTTACTTTCACCAACAGCAAACCCCAAACGCTGTTTCTGTGCCATTTACAGCTTCCGGTTACCGGGTTCAGTTAAAAAAAACGTCCTCCCGGGAAACGTTTGCCGATGTTTTTGTTCCTACGCCTGTTTTCAGTGAACACGTTGTTATCAGAGATCAACTGTTGCGTTTGTTTTGCCTGTCCTTTGTGCGAAATCTCGTATTTCCTCCGAGTCACAGACATTTGTTTTATCATATAAACAAACAAAAAAACCCGGATGCAGTCCAATCATCATAAACGTCACTGTTTTGTTTAATAATATGAAGTATTAATACTTCCTGGTTAAATCCAACAGAAATGTGGCTTCTAATACGAGCAAAAAGCAACACGGGTAATCATAAATATAATAATTTGTGAGTATTCAAATTTCTCTGGAGTGAAATGCTTTATTATAGCGGAATGTACCGTATCTCTCACGCCCTCTAGTGGATGTGTGAAATGCTACATTACATAAGAACATAAAAACACGAGAAAGCTTCAGATATAATTTAATTTGCTTTTCGTATTTCCCTGATCAGTATTTGCATTTTATCACAGTCACATGCACATGCACAGATATATTCTTTGTAATGTGTTGTAACGCATTGCCTTCAGAGAGGAGCCCCGTACATTTAATGTCATTAAAAACACACGTATTTAAAAGCAATATATAACAGAATATGTGTGAAAAAATCCACATCGAAAACAGCGTACTGTAGAAAAAAAAATAAATAAAAAAAAATAGCAGTACCGCAGTACCGCCAAAGAGCTTTGTTGAAGTTAGTCTCGTATCAGGCATCATTACTTCCGATAAGATGTTTTCCTTCAATACTGCACGTTTGAGACCTATATAGCACATGGAATGCTATGGAATTATTATGTTAGCTATAAGTCCTTTAAATGAAGGAGTTATGCATCAGTTCGTTTGCATATCAACCCTGGAGAGAATGCCACCCTGTTTGAATGTTCTGTAAACCCTGAGGTAGTTCCCTGTTTCTCCCACATGGTGGTGCTACAGCATATCAATAATTCGCATTCTTCTTTTTGAACCCCAGCCAGGTTGCAAAGTATCAGCTTGGATGGACAGTGTTTCATTCTACACGTAAAATTACTTAGGAAGTGCAAGCACAGCTACCTGACAGTAAGACATGCAAACTGAGAACTTCCTTCAACCTAATATACTACCAGATCAGATCAAAACATCTGCTTCCTTCCAAACGGCTCATCTACAGCACACAGGACCTGCTTGTAAAGGAGATCTTGTTTGCTATGTTAGCATGCAGAAGGAATCAGTGCTTTTAGAAGTGATTGATTTGAATTGGAAATAAAAGCACAGAGTGAGAGGAATCCCATTTAAAACTGACCTGATACCAGCTCTGCTTCCCAGCTGGTTTACATGCAGATCATATAGATTCCTCAAGCAGGCAGCTTGAATGCAATGAAATTGCTCATATAAGCGAGTTAACTGCGATCACACCAGTGGAGACATGTAGCTGCAGCAGCCCCTCCTCCACAGAACAGGGGTGAATACTGCCTGTGAATCCAGCTCTGTCTCCAACCAGAGAGGCGGCCCCTGAGGTAGCTTGTCTCTGTGGCTCACTGGGTGACACAGTGCCTTGCCACACTGGCCAGAACAGAGACACAGGCTTTTAAATCAGCTGCTCTAGTAAATGAAAGCAAATCTGAAAGAGCCTTCTGTGTTCCCAGGGCTGGAAGAAAAACGGTCTCTTCGGCTTTCTGGGAAAAGAAAGACTTTGATCTGAGGGACAAAACCAGTGACAAGCCGAGAACAACAACTGACTCTTTGATGTGAAAGAGCTGAGGTATCTCTCTCTCTCTCTCTCTCTCTCTCTCTCCCTCTCTTTTTTTACATCCCTCTCAAATTCAAAGGTGATTTATTGGCATGGCAACATTAGTAGTATTGCCAAAGAAGTCACAAAGTCCATTATACAATATAAACATCATGAGCATTAACACAAGTAAATACATGAAAAGGAATAATCAAATAAAGAAGAATGTAAAACTGAACACTTTCCAGGCAGTGTTCACTGTGTGTCCCTCGGGCTGTGACGACAGGTACATACATATATATTGGGGAGCCAGTCAGGGCTTTGTGGTGGTAGGAGTTTGTGTCGCTGTGGTCTCAGTTTGAATTGAGAAGTGCTGCAGTGTCTCTGTGTCTCTCTCGTTTGCATTGAGAGGTGCTGCAGTGTCTCTGTGTCTCTCTCGTTTGCATTGAGAGGTGCTGCAGTGTCTCTGTGTCTCTGTGTCTCTCTCGTTTGCATTGAGAGGTGCTGCAGTGTCTCTGTGTCTCTGTGTCTTTCTCGTTTGCATTGAGAGGTGCTGCAGTGTCTCTGTGTCTCTGTGTCTCTCTCATTTGCATTGAGAGGTGCTGCAGTGTCTCTGTGTCTCTGTGTCTCTCTCTTTTGCATTGAGAGGTGCTGCAGTGTCTCTGTGTCTCTGTGTCTCTCTCGTTTGCATTGAGAGGTGCTGCAGTGTCTCTGTGTCTCTCCAGCTCTCTCAAACACATTGAGAGGTGCTGCAGTGTCATTTATGTCTCTGTGTCTCTACCGTCTCCTTCACAGGACACTCCTGTCTTTTGCATTGAGAGGTGCTGCCAGAATATCTCTTTGATTTTCTTTCTTGTTTGCTGTTGCTAAAAGCACCAAACCTGGGCTTTGCAGGTCTGAACATTGTTACTGTGTTCTGCTCTCCAGCACTCCTCAAACACAGACGTCTCGAATGAATGAACCAGTCAAAACATTTATGCCAAGTCAGAATTGGAACCGTACACAAAACATTGTTCCCTTCACTGGAAGGACACTCCTGTCTTACTTGAAAGGCAAACTTTAGTTTGGAGGAAAGGAAAAGCCAGAATCAGCGGCCTTTTGATTTTCAGTTTGTTGAACTTGTTGAACCTAAAATAAAAAAAATAAAAAGCCACCAAACCAGACGGCTTTGAATTCAGCATCCAGTCGTGAACATTGTTACTTTTGTAATTGGAATGAACTGACCAAAACATTTGACTTACAGAAAATGGCAACACTGCACACAAAACATTGAAACTGTGCAGGGCTGGAATGAAGCCTGCATTGTGAATGCACTGCTGTACACAAAACATTGTTACTGTGTTACTGGAATGAATTCGGAATCTAAGTACACAAAACATTGTTACTGTGTTACTGGAATGAATTCGGAATCTAAGTACACAATTCACACTCTTT